>PVKS010024142.1:0-23172 GCA_004027875.1 Aplodontia rufa | reverse complement strand
GTCCTCGCTTTAGGGTGGAGCATTTCTCCTGCTGCACATGTCCCTCCTCCTGCAGAGTGGCCACAGTAGCCTCGCTTCTCCATCTGGGGACTGCTCCTCCGGGCCTCTGCCCTGCATTGCCTCTGTAGCTCCTGGCCGAGCACGTTGCCTCGTGTGTCCGCTGTGGCTCTCCGAACCTCTCTGAGGTCTGGCCGAGCGGTCCTGTAGTCCCTGGTCACATGCACTCCTGCATAGCACAGGCAGCAGCGTGAGCAGGGCAGAACAGGGAGTTGTGGAAATGGGGCTGGTCTTCAGGCTTAGCAGCCCCTTCCTGTCCTAAGCCCTGCCCTTTCTTTCTCCCCCATCTCTGGCTTGAATCTGTGGAGTTGCATTTACAAGAATGTGCCTGTGACCACCAGTCCTACAGGATTCCCTGCCCTGGAGCCAGATTAGCTTTGATTTAGTAAGTTAGAGGCAAGCTGTGTAGTGTGAGTTCCAGTACACAGTGGCATATGGAGGTCTCTGGAGCAGTCCCTCAGCAAAGGACTGCCCTCAGTCTCCAGCAGGGTGATTGACATCACTTTTACTCACGTGACACCTGGCACTGAGTTGTCTGAACACACCTCTGCAGACTGACCTCAAGGGTCAGTACCGAAGGCGTCGTCCTGGCCTCGATGTGCTCCCAGTACCCATCTTCCCCCATCCAGGACCCCAGTGTCAGGGGGCAGTAGCTGCTGCAGGGCCAGGCTCCAAGGCCGTCCCTTGACCCAGAAGTGATGGAGGTATGTGGTAGGCAGCTTTACTTCTCTGTAACCCAAAGGTCTCACGAGAGCAACTTAGAGGACGAAGTTTGATTTGGTCTCATGGTTTCAGAGGTTCAGTCCGCCAGCCAGCCCTGAAGAGCTGACTGTGGACCTGAGGTGAGGGAGGTCATCAGGGTGGGAGGTGTGGCAGAGGAAAGTGCTGGGGGGCAGACAGAGAAGGCTCCAAAGAGGAGCTGAAGGCCTATCCCAGCAGCCCGCCTCCTTCCTTCATAGTCTGTCTGCCCACATCGTCACCCAGTAGTCCATTCAGATTATGAAGCCATCAGATGGACCTGTGGACGAGGTTCCAGTGCGACTACCTGAAAACCCCACCTCTGAACTTAACTGCACTGGGGACCACGCTTTTGAAGCAGGAGCTTTTGGGGGACATTTCTAGATCTACACCAGAACCAGAACCAGGCGTAGGTGCTGCCGTTTTACCTTGCTTAGGTGTGCGGTTATGGCTTCCATGCCCAAGGGCTCCCAGAGCCTTGCACTGAGCCTGGCTGCATGAAGGTGCTCAGTTGAGTAGTTGATGTTAACGCCTTACTTGTCCCACTGTTCTCAGCCTGTGCCCTGAAAAGGTTGCCCCTGCGTTCCTACCAGGCTTCTTCAGGGGAGACCACGTGTCCACTGATTGGAGTCCCGCCACAGCGGACCTTTCTCTCAGCCCTCAGCACCAAATGCTGGAGGTCATAAAGGGCCAGCTGGCCTGAAGCAGGACCTCTGGAGCACTGCTTGGCAGGGCATTCTCTCTTGTTCCTCCTGTGCTGAAACTCTGTTGCAAGCTTTGGGTGGTGGGGTGGGGAGGGTGGTGTTAGCCTGTGACTGGTGTCTTGGCAGTTCACCATCTTTTTCCTGCTGGGGTCCCGCACTGCACAGACACTGTGGTGTCCACAGCTGGTGGCAGTGACTCCTGAGGGCAGCCAGCAGAGGCTTTGGTTGCAGCCTGCTTGAGGGCCTGCACATGTAGACTTGGAGAAATGCAGTCCGCAGTGAAGGTTGGTCGGCAGAACCTTAGAGCACCCTCCTCAATGTTTCTGCATGCGGAAGCTATAGCCTACTGTGCTCCCGCCCTGGGCAAGTTCACGCCCAGGGGTCAATGTCCAGGTCAAACTCAATTTTGTCACTTAAATCAGAACTCAGTACTTACCATCTGGAGCAATCTTGTGAGAGGGAGGAGCTGAGCACAGATAGGCAAGGAGGAAGCTGCACGGCTCCTCTGCCCTCACTGTGGTCCCCACCCCAGGGTGGTCTTCACTGGCCTTTTTAGGTGGACACCTCCTGTGCATCGTGAATATGGTTGCAAGTCCTGGAGTTACTCAGTTCATTTCAGAAGAGAGCAGAAGGATCAACCAAAGAGCCCTTGTCTAGAGTGGGGCTTTGCAACCCCTGTGCTGATACTGGGTCATGCTGTGTGGATGGAGGGTTAGCAGCGCCCCTTGCATCTGCCCAGGAGGTGCCAATAGCACCTGGTTTTGACATCCAGAACATCCCCAGACGGGATGTCTTCACTCGTCTGTGGAGGCTGTGTGAAAGGTGGTCAATCTCAAGTGTTAAACCCAGGAAAGGCGTAGCAACATCTAGATCTGGAGCAATCATAGGTCCGTGTCGGGGAGCGGGTAGGGGAGATTTTTATCAGCACCAACTGCTGAGTGTTTTTTAAAGCTACTCTGAATCTCTGATTGTGGGATTCTCCACACTGCTTTCCAGAGCAGCTGATGGTGCCAACATTTGGCAGGTGAGGAAACTGAGGCAGGCAGAGGGCTTTGGCCCTTTATTCTCCCTACTGGATTAGGAGCTCTTGGAAAGGGCGCTTGCTTTGTTCACTCCTGTATTACCAAGTACCTAGTGGCAGCCTGGCCAGGGGTGGGCAGTCAGTGAGTCCCTGCTGAATGCGGGGTCACCACAGCTTCCTGCTCTTGTGGACGGTGTGCCTAGCCATTTTTCCTGCAGCTCATCTCTGGCTTGCCCTCTTTACTTGATTAGACACCAGGGTCTCAGTGATGTTTACCTAGCATACTGTTTCTCCTCGTGAGAGCCCGTTACCCCTGCTTTTCTGTTACTTTCTTTGGGGGCAAATAGAATGGTGGACAGTTCAGCCAAAGGGGAGCAGTTTTTAAATGATAGAAAACTTGCTGTGATTGAAAAAAGGGATGTTGATGAATTCTGCTTGGGCAAACAGGAATTAGCCAATATTTCTAATTCTTATTTTTTAGTTTATGAATGTATTATGCTAATATTGTGGCCTGCCCGTATCCAGTTGATCCATTATCAGTTTCTTGGTATCTCTGATTACTAGAGTAATTTAGATACCATTTCAAACTTACTTTCTGAACTCATTATTAAGCCAGTAACAGGAATAGGCAGTTTACTACTTAACCAAGTGCTAAGAAATATGGAAACATACATAGTCCTGAGCCGTTTAAGCGGGTCAGACGCCGACCAGGTGGAAGTCTGCATGGTGCGTAAACCTGCCAGAGGGATGGCCCGCCACAGAGTCACCACCAAGGCCTCCTCTTGATCACAGAGAACTCGGGAGTCAGCCTTCCTTCATTCACGAGATGTTGAATCAGTGACTCTGTGTGCCTAGACGCCGAATCAGGTGCCAGAGACGTGAAGGTGATGTACCTCCAGCCCTTATAGAATTCATTGTCTGCTGAAGAAGGAAGACACACATGATTGTGAAATAATCACAGTTCAGTATGGTAAGAGTGGCTGATGTCCTGTTCAGGGGCTGTGGTGACAAAGAGCAAGGACCGCTGCCTGCCCCTTGGGAAGGCTCCACAGAGTGCTCCTTCATGAAGCTAATTCATGAGTGGGATATGAAACGCAGTAGATAAATACCTGAGACTAGTCAAAAGTGTGTGAAAAATTAAGGAATGAAGGAGGACTCACCTTACCTGGATGAACTTTCTATAATGGGACTGTCACCAGAACAGGGCGTTGCTCGTTTAGTAATGAAGGGGTTATGGACCCGAGCTAAAACTTCCTGGACTTTAAGTGCAGATGAGACTTCTGGGGACCTGGCTGAGAGGTAGGTGCTTGTTCTGGAGGTCCACATGACAGGGGACAGGCAGGTGTGAGTGGTGGGAACATGAGGTTAGGGGAATGGTTCTATAGATACGGCCCTCTGTGCTGACCCTAACGCTTTCACTTTCGAAAAATAGTTTGCCCACAGCTCTGCCTGGCTTAAGTCCACAGGATATGTTACATTCCTCAACAAACTACCTGATATCTGCAGGAGAAATGCAGGCCCTGAAATGCTGATAAGAACACAAGCTGCCCTGGAGAGATTTTTGTGACCCTTACACAGACCAGATCCTGGAACTCAGAGAGATAAGGATAGTTCCCCTAATCATAAAATCTGTCTGAACAAGTTCCAATTAGAACCACCACTGTGGGCCAAAATGACCTAGAGTTGTCACTGAAGTAGGGACTTGAAACTCTGATGTCATCCTACTGTCTGTCAAAAGTCAAGAGGTGACACTGGGCAGTGCTCTGTTGAAACTTCCCTGGGACGCCTAATACAACTGGAGAACATGAGAGGCACGCCATCCCTCTCCTCTGAGAGAATACATGCACCCTCTGAGAGGGTCCCTTTTTCCCCTTTCCTACCCCTTCTAATGCACTCATGCCTGTTACTCTGAGCCACATGCCTGCGCTCTTCCTTACGTGATCTCAAGAATCCCAGAGTGAAGGGGCTTCATGCTGTCTGAGTTTCTCGGGAGGCCTGCACTCTGTAACTTGGCTGTCAAGATTCTGCATCTCTAACCACATGAGCAGCATGCTGAGAAGCCAGAGGCTAGAGGCTCCAGAGGCAGCTGTCAGGATGCCTGTACACCTGGCGACCATGGAGGTGGGCAAAGGGTGGCTTATTCCATGGATCATAAAGCCAGATGCTTTCAGTCACTGGAAACTAGCTCCAAGTGTGTGTGTCATTTTTGTATTTAAAGAGAAAATTGTGGGGCTGGAGTGGTGGCTCCGCAGTAGAGCACTTCCCTGGCATTCATGAGAACCCAGGTTCCATCCCCAGCACCAGATAAGTGTCAGAAAGACAAAAACCAGATGAAAAACTAAATAAAATTGATCTTTATTTCTCTCTTAAAAAAAAAGAAAAGAAGGGCTGGAGCGGTGACTCAGCGGTTTCGGCGCTTGCCTGGCAAGCACAAGGACCCGGGTTCAAACCCCAGCACCACGTACACAACTGGGTGTTGGAGCACCTAAGGCCAAGTGAAAAAAAAAAGAAAATTGTAATAGAGGAAAATAAGGAAGACCCAACAATTCACCTGGCTTTTTTATTAGCGATGGCTTTGACTAGGCAGCTTAAAATGCCTCTGGGAGTCTGGGGGAGAGAAGCCACTGTTTCCTGGAGAATTTGACTTGGTCAGTGGCTTGTGGTGGGTAGTGCTTGGTTGTGGTTTGGGCCGATTTTTAAGTCATCTGTGGCTTTGGTTGGAGAATCCTGGTGGGTTAAAAACTTTGCAGATCTGTTGATTATGTTCTGTTAAAAGTGTGGGAGTTAGAGTTGTTGTTCTCAGTGTTGAACAGTCTGTTTTCTCCTTTTCCCTTCCCCACAGGCCTCAACCATGTTACGAGCCTCCTTGGCACCCGTGTAAGTAATCACTCTTAGGAATTCTTTTCAGGGCTGAGGAGCAAACTCGGGGCCTTGCGCATGCTAGGCCAGTGCCCTACCACTGAGCTAAATCCCCACCCCAGGATTTCTTGTTAACGAGAACAGGTACATGCAAGACTGGAATTCCGAGTAGCTTTAATAAGCACTCGGCAGTTGGCACTGACAAAAATCTGCACCAAGTCACAGACCTCACTCACAGGGTCCCAGCTGCTGTCTCGTGTCCTTCTCTGACCCAGGGTCTATTCCAAGACCTCATGCTGCCAGAGTCTCTTCATTTCCTTGAATTTGAAACGTTCCTCTGTCTTTCATGGCCTTGACACTTTCAAAGAATCCTAGCCTAGTGATTTACAATTGGAATGTTAAAAGCAACTCTATTAATTTTTAAACTCAAAATAGTATCTGCTTCAGAGAAAGGTGTACCCCCATAGGCTTGGGTGTGGAAGAGAGAGAACCCGGACCTCCCTGCAGACCTCCCTGTAGCTGCTTCCTGAGAGCTCAACTTTTACCTTCTTTTCTGGCCCTTTATTTTGGTCCCTCTACCAGAATCTCATTTTGTCTAATAAAAACTAACATTGAGGGGCGGCTCAGTGCTAAAGTGCTTACCTGGCATGTGGGAGAACACAGGTTTGATTCTCAGCACTACATATACACCTAAGTGGAGGAACAATAAAAAACTAATGAAAAAATAAACTCACTATCTCTCACTCCCCCCTCTTAAAAAAAAAAAGAAAAGAAAAAACTAACATTGCAAAACCAACCTGTCATTTTTTTATTATGTAAGTAATACAAGCTCATTATGGAAAATTTGCATGCTATAGAAATATTTGAAGAAGAGTTAGATTACCCAGATGCCTTCCTCCTAGAACTGGTATCTGTTTCCATTCCACCCTTCAAAACAAATGAAACCCTACATCTTTATTGTTTTTGCCAAACTCTTCATGAGTGTCCATTTAATATTCCTTGATACTGGAAGAACCCTGCATTTGTTTCATCTTTGGTTTTGGTGTTTTCTTTTGAAGCCAGCTTCCAGTGGCGACATCTTCCTTGCCTGTTGTATTGACCAACTGGAGGAAGTTGCCTTGGCGCCGTGGTGTTAACTGGACCACAGGCCTCACTCAGCTCTCATCAGTTTTTCCACACTCTCTGACCTTTCATTCAGCAACAACAAAACAACAGAACAAAACGTGGAGATCCTTGTTTTAGTGACGAGGGATTTGAAGGGGTCGGTTCCTTCTGTTTCTGGCTAACCAGAGGCAGGTGTGCTGATCTCCAGTCTTTGAAACCTGACATCCCTGGGTCTTTGACATAGGGTCCTCCGGGACAGAGTCAGTGTACTGTCCATCTCGCTGTGTGTGCCCCAGCACCCCCTGCCTCTGCAGCTGTCCATCCTGCCCTCCCTCCTCCACAAGATGTTTCCTGGCTCCGCTCTGAGGTCCCACTCCCAGGCATTAGAGGGACAGTGGCTTCAGGTGTGCAGCTGGAACCCTCAGGGCCTGTAGGTGCTAATAGTCTGTGGATTTTGTCAGGAATTCTGAATAGAACTCGGCTGGACAGTTGAGAAGCCTCCAGGGTGACTTTTTCCCCATCCCAGGTCCGAGGTGAAGGCAGTGGCTTCTGTGCCTATCCCGGCAGAGGCCCTTCATTTTAGAAAAACGACAGTGTGAAGCCCTGGTCCAGCAACAGAAGTGGCCGAGCTGAGCGGGCCGAGGCCGGGGCGGGAGGCCCTCTGTGTGTGTGGGTGGGTGGGGGAGTGACAGCTGGCCCTGCTGGCCCTGTCTGTCCTGCTGTGGAGGGGTGTGTCAGTGCTCACTCAGCAGGCGTCATGAACCTATGCTTCCCCCTGTTTTGTCTTGGAACTTGCAATGCTGAATAGGAAACTGAAGGATGTCCCTTTACTGCCCTCCCTGGATTATGAGAAACTGAAGAAGGATTTGATCTGGGGGAGCGACCGCTTGAAAGCCTTCTTGTTGCAGGCTCTGCGCTGGGTAGGTACCTTTCCCTTGATGTTAAGAACAAAAAACAAAGGCCAGCGCAGTGCCACTGTCCCTGGCTGGCTCCCACACTTGTATCTTGTAACCCCTCTGCTAGAAACCTTCCTGCTGCCACCAAGATATGGAGTTTGCAGCAGCTCCTGAAGGCCGCTCTGGCCTTTCTGAAAGCCCCGCTGCCTTCACCTGTGGCATGATGACCAGCTGCGGTCAGGCCCTTCCTGGTGCGAGCCGCATGTGCAGCGCCCTGTGCAGCCAGGCCGCGGGCAGCTCCAGAGGCCCTGTAAGCAGGTGTTCCCAGGACACTGGCGGCCTCAGGCAGGCACCAGGTGGTTAAGGGAACTGAAGCCTCATCCCAGTCCTTGGGTCCTTTCAAAGGGATCCCAGCGTGAGCCTGCGGTGGGTTCTGTAGCTTTTCAGTCTCAGACCCTCTACATTCTCAAAAGTCACGAAGGACTGTGAAGAACTTTTGCTTAAGTGAATCCTATCTACCATTATCTGTGGTATGGGAAATTAAAACTGAGAAAATTTAAAATGTAAATCTATCCATGGAAACAAATGAACACGATAACACAAAAGACATTTTTATGAAAAACAACAAAGAAAGTTAACGGCAAGAGTGGCCCTGCATGGCGTGCCTGCAGGTCTCTGGTGTCTGTCTGAGCGGAGCAGCTGGGTTCTGGGACCTGCTTCTGCATGCTGTCTGCCACAGTGCCACACTTCATACAGCCTCTGAGACTGAGCACAAAGACAGCAGGTCCGTCTCAGTAGAATCGTGGAAGTAACTGTCCGTGGAAGTAACTGTTCCTTGGACTCCGTTCTGAACCGCCAGCTTAACCCCGGCGGACCCATTGTGCCTTAGCCCTCTGTGGCATACCGCCCTTTCGTGGATCCCTAATTTAGAGTATCTTGGCATCAGAATCCTTTGACAATCGCCCCATCTCAGGATGAAACTCCCTCCTCATTGGTGTGTCCTGGAAGATAACTGAGGACACACCTGAGGCCAGGCCATGGCGTCCTCCCTGGTTCCACAGTGGTTGGTGACCCCCGTGGTGGGCCACTCGAGGGTCCCCCCGCCATCCCCGTCCTGCCCTCTGCTCAGGTTGGCAGACTCACTGCCTGTTTGGCCCTTGGTCTGCCGCCCAGCACTTCCTCCAGCCCACGCTTCTCCAGAGCCTCTGGCGAGACAGGATGCTTTGCTGAAGGACATTTTCACAGAACAGCCCGGAACAATCAGTGTGTCCCCCCAGGACCCACCCCAGCCCCTCACCCCTGTGTACACTCAGTGAACTTGAGAGCAGGCAGCGGCTCCCCAGTGTGACGTTTGTCATGCATTCCACCCTCAGGGGAGGCCCCTCTGCCTTAGGGCCTTCCTCGTGAAGGCCAGCACCAGGCTCGCTCTGGAGGCCTCCACCCTACTGAACACCAGGGTGTTCTTTCCCCAGCCAACTGCTGTTCAGCCAGAAGCAGGGCCTGCAGCCTCGGAATGTTTATCTAGTGAGGTTTTCCTGGAAAATGAGCACCTTGCTCACCTCAGTTCATGATTCTCACGTCCTCCCCCACGTGCACGCTCCCATCCTACATGCTCCAGACGCAGACGCAAACGCAAACGTGTCTTCTTCCGCTGCAGACGTTACGCAGACGCTTATGGCAGCATGACAGACTTGCTGGCTTTGCAGTCTCCAGAATTCTGCCAGCTGCCCACCGCACACTCTCATGCACGCCCTCGGTGTTGCTCTTTCAGCCCACCTCGGATGCATTCAGAGACCGCAGCCTGGCCGGAGCCCTACCCACTAGCCACTCAAATGTGCCCTATCCTTTCCTACTTCCTTGGCGGGATCCCGCTGCCCCATCCGGCTCCACACCCACCTGTGCTGGCCAGCAGTGCACCCAGCCTTTGCAGCCAGCTCTCACCTCCGTAGGCGTTGACAAGCACCCTCTCTGCACGCTGATGCCCTGGGCGTTGTGCTCTTGACTTCCTGGACTGTAAGCTGACTCCATTGTCCCGACATCTCCCGTCTCCTGTGAGTTGACTGACTGGCTGCTTAACCAGCCTCCCGGCTGGATATTTGTTCTCTTTGGTTCAGTGTATAGTGACAGGTGATGTTTCAGCTGCCATTTAAAGCATGCCTGCTGTGTGGAAAATTTTCTCCTATTAAGACTTAAGTCCTTGGGCTGGAGCAGTGGCGCAGGGGTTAGGTTCCAACCTTAGCCCACATACACAATGAAGTGTCAGAGCAACGAAAGCCACATGAAAAACTAAATAAAATTGATTTTCTCGTTTTCTCTCACTGTCCCTCTCTCTCTCTCTCAAAAAAAAAGACTTAGGTCTTTTACTTTTGTTTTTCTTCCCTGTAGCGCTTGACCACATCCCATCCTGGAGAGCAGAGGGACACGGTTCTGCAAGCATACATCAGCAATGACCTCCTGGACTGTCATAGCCACAACCAGGTGGGCAAGAGGTGGGCAGAGGTCGGCCAAGGCCTTCAGTCGTAAGGACTGACCCTCACAGGTGGGGAAGCTTGTTTCTCTGCACATTTTCAATACAGTGACCATGTGTCAGCCTTGGCCTCGGGAGCTGGTGAGTCTCTGGCCTGCTTTTTGCTTTCTGCCGTTTTACGTCCTCCCGCTGCTCTCACTGAGCATAGCTCAGGCTGCACAGGTGGAGAAGCAAACTTGGAACTCGGGCCTGGATGGGGAACAGGGTATTGTCCCTCCCTGGTGCGTCTGGCTGTGCTCTTCCTTTCTTCTAGAAGGAACCACCAACCTAACTTCCAAGACTGGCAAAACACACATGACAAAATTTACCTTCTTGGGGGTTGGAGGGCTTTTCTGGCACATGCAAGGACTGGGTTCAAACCCTAGCACCACTTGTACAACTATGTGTCAGAGCGATGAAGACCACATGAAAAATAAATAGAATTGATAAAATTTACCCTCTTAATCATTTTTAAATGTGAGGTTCAGTGGAATTAAATACATTCATGTTAGGCAGCCACCCCCTCCATCCATCTGCATGAGTAACTCTTCATTTTATAGCGCTGAAACTCTGTCCCTGTTAAACAACTCCTCATTCCCCTCTACCCCAGCCCTGGAGACCACTGTTCCGTGTCTCCATGACTTTTTCTTTTTTAAGAGAGAGGGACAGTAAAAGAGAATGAATCAATTTTACTTAGTTTTTCATGTGACTTTCATTGCTCTGACCCTTCCTTACATACGTGGTGCTGGGGTTCGATCCTGTGTCCTCACGCATGCCAGGCAAGTGCCCTAAACCATCGAGCCACTCCTCCAACCCTATCCATGATTTGGACCTTGTGTAAGTGGATTGAGATTTTTTGTGACTGGCTTATTTCCCTTGCCATGATGTCCATGAGGTCCATGCATGTTGTGGTATATGTTGGGATTTCTTCCCTTTGAAAGGCTAAGTGATAGTGTTACCCATACAATGCACATTTCGCCATTCGTTGGTCCATGAGTGGACGTGGGTCTCTTCCTCCTGCTGTCTGTTGTGCGCAGTGCTGTTATTGATGGGTGTGCGCGTCCCCACTTTGGTGGTCGTTTCCCTGGTTGTCTTTGTAGTTCTCCATCTCTGTGCGTTCTAATGAGCTGCTGATTTTGTACTGAGTCGCAAGCACAAGCCTCACTCCACAGCGGGGTGGAGTTGTACTCGCGGAGAAGACGGCACGAGCAGAATGGTTGGATTATACGGGGGCATAGCTTCCCTGGGCACTTCCTGACTCCTTCTGGGGACATTCATAGTCAAGGTCAGGAGAGAGTCCTGGCAAACAGGGAATCTGGCAGGATTGAAGGGTCGACCAGGTACCTACCAGTTGTCCAGCACAGTATATATGGTAGAGGCCAGAGTGAGCTCTCTCTATTTTGGCTTTTTTTTTTTTAAAGCATAATCCCGGGCTGGAGCGGTGGCTCAGCTGTTTCAGCGCTTGCCTGGCAGGCACGAGGACCCGGGTTCAAACCCCAGCATCACATATACAACTAAGTGTTGGAGCAACGAAGGCCATGTGAAAAACTAAATAAAGTTGTTTCTCTCTTTCTCTCTCACTGTCCCTCTTCTTTTAAAAAAATAAATAAATAAAAATAAAAAATAAAAGCATAATCCTGGTGCACTCCTTGGAATACCTGCAGCATTTGCTAAAATTGCGTATCTTATGTTCTATAAAGCCACTTCTAGGCATAACCCCAACCGAAATGAGTCTATATGTTCATTAAAAACTTTACAAGAGGGGACTGGAGCAGTGGCTCAGCTGTTATAGTGCTTGCCTGGCATGCACAAGTATGCAGGCTCAAACCCCAGCACCACATACACAACGAAGTATCAGAACAACAAAAGCCACATGAAAAAAATAACTAAAATAAAAGTGTTTCTCTCTCTCTCTCTCTCTCTCTCTCTCACTGTCTCTCTCTTTAAAAAGAATAAAAACAAATTTTACATGAAGAGGCTGGAGCGATGGCTCAGGGGTGGAATACTTGCCTTGTATGTACAAGGACCCAGGTTTAAACCCCAGCACCACATATACAGCTAAGTGTCCAAAAACAAAAACCAGAAGAAAAAAATAAATAAAATCATAAAACCAATCCTCTTTCTCTCTCTCACTCTCTCTTAAAACAAAAACAAAAAGAACCTTACAAGAGTCGTGCTGCTTATACAAATCAAAGCACTGTCTGCAACCCAGTGTCCATCAGCAGTAGAATACCTGTGATAGACTTGTGAAAAGGGGTTCAGAGAGGAACAGAGAACGGTGAATCTCACAAGCATAATGTCGAATGAGAAAGTCAGGCACCAAAGAGTATACAGTATATGATTTCCTTTGTAAAAAATTGAAGAACAGGCCAAATTAATCTCTGATGTGAGAAGCCAGGAGAAAAGGGTTTCCCTCAGCTTGGAAGGAGTCCTGGGGCTGTGAAAATGTGCTGTTTCTTGACTTGCTACCCACGTGTTCACCTTGTGGGAACTCACTGAGTTCTGTACTTATGACCTATGCAATTTTTGTATCATTGTTAAACTACAATGAAAACTGGATATAGAAGGTCTATAGGAAGCAGAAGACTGGAGCCCTCCACACTTGCGCTGGTGGCCTCCACATCTGGCACAGAGCTGCCCTCCGGTCATCTCTTCACCAAACCTACCGATTGTTTTTCCTGTGCTGACCTGGAGCTGTTCCCCTCCCATATCGCCTCCTTTCTTGACTTAACTCTCTCGGTTGGTGGAGCACATCCTTTAGAGACGCCTTCTAGAGAGAGAACATGGGCAGTTTGGTTTTTGAGATCATATGTGGTCTGAGTGGAAGTGGCTTTATTCTTTGTATAGATTTCTGGGTTGTAAATAAATTTCCTGTAGAACTTTGAAAACATTATTTGCTGATTGTAGTGGTGCATGCCTGTAGTCCTAGCAGCTCGGGAGGCGGAGGCAGGTAGATTTCAACTTTGAGGCCAGCTTGGGCAATTTAGCAAGACCGTGTCTCAAAAAGGACGGAGGACATAGCTTAGTGGCAAAGCACCCCTTGGTTCAATCTCCAGTACCCTCAAAAAATTAATTTTGAAGACTTATTTCATGTTGTTTAGATTCCAATTTTGTTTTTATTCTGGTACTGGGGATTGAAACCCAGGGGTGCTCTACCACTGAGTTGCATCCCCAGTCCTTTTTAATTTTGAGACAGTCTCTCACTAAGTTGCTGAGGCTGGCCTCAAAGTTGTGACCCTCTTGCCTCAGCCTCCCTAGTTCTGACCCTGCAGGCACGTGCATGCCACCCCAGGCCCTTAGGGTTCCTGTTTTGTTGTTGAGAAACCCGAAGCCACTCTAATTCCTGATCTTTTGTATGTGACCTGTTTTCCTCTCTCTGGAAGTGTGTAAATCTCCTCTCCCTGACATTGTCCTTCATGAGGTGCTGTTTGGTCCTCTGGGCCCTTTGAGTATGGCAGTTTTAATTCTGGAACTTTTCTTTTCTTTTCTTTTTTAAGAGAGAGGGACAGTGAGAGAGGCAGAGAAAGAGAGAAACAACTTTATTTAGTTTTTCACATGGTCTTAGTTGCTCCAACACTCAGTTGTGTACGTGGTGCTAGGGTTTGAACCCAGGTCCTCGTGCTTGCCAGGCAAGCGCCAAAACCACTGAGCCACCGCTCCAGCCCCTGGAACTTTTCTTTTTCTGTTTCCCGGTTCCCTCTTCGTGAGTGTTGAACCTGAACTGCTCTTTTGCTTTCTTTTTCCCTCTTTTTCTTTTTGTTTCACTCTCTGGGAGGTTTCTTTATTTATGTGTTTCATAGTTTCTGCGGAGGTTTTGTGAACGGATCGCTTGTTTCCTGGATACAACACAGCGTCTTGCATCTTGGAGGCTCTTAGTGACCAAGTTTTTGTTTGGTTTTGGCCTGGTTTCCTCCAGGGTGCTCCTCTTGTGTTCTGGCTCTGTTTTCCACGTCAGAGCCTTTTCTCTGCTGTCTGGTGGTCCTTGGTTTTCTTCCTCCTTCTCTCCCTCCTCCTCTTTTTCTTCTTCCTCCTTCCTTCTTGTTCGAGAATCAATTTTGTTTTTTCATCTGGCCTTTGTTTCTCCAACACTCACTTGCATACATGGTGCTCCAGCCCCCTTGGTTGTCTTCTAAGGAGACTGGAAAGCCAGCTAGGTGTCCAGAGTGCAAGGGAGGGCCTGTTGACACTGAGCTCACTGAGGGGAGCTGGGTGGCCGTTTTTTGGGAACCACTGATTTCGGGGCCTCTGGTCATTTCCCTTGGGGCTGCTGTTTTTCATCTGAGAAGGGTGCTCTCATCCTCTGCAGAGGGGAGATGTCTGTGGCTTTCTGTTCATTGTTCTCGTTCTGCATTCAGACGACCTCCACTTGGTACAGAGCCCGGCCCACTTGGGCCTGCCTCCCCCAGTCCAGAGGCCTCTGTGTCACACCGCTGCTCTATGTCTCCAGTCATTGCCTGGTCCCCCGTTGTTCCCCGTTCTACAGTGAAGGAACTTGGTGCTTCCTCCTTGCCCAGCGTTGCTTTGGGATTTGGTGTTCTGGGACCCACATTTCCACTTTCAGAGCTGTGTTCTGTTTGCTTAGTCCTTAATTTATGTTGTTGTCATTTTGTTTTTTTTTTTTTTTTTTTTTTTGTAGTGGGGCCTGAACCCAGGGGTGCTTTACCCCTGAGCTACATCCCTAGTCCTTTTTATTTTTTATTTTGAGGCAGGGTCTCACTTAGTTGCTGAGGCTGGCTTGAACTTGCCATCCTCCTGCCTCAGCCTTTTGTGTCTTTTGGGGTACCCCCACACCAGCTTACTTTTATATTTTTTAAAAAAACCCCTTTGGGGCTGGAGCGGTGGCTCAGCGGTTGGAACACTTGCTTGTCATGTGTGAGGACCCGGGTTTGAACCCCAGTACCACATACACAACTGAGTGTCAGAGAAACAAAAACCAGTTGAAAAAATAAACTTGATTCTGTCTCTTTCTTTCTCCCTGATCCCACCTAAAAAAAAGTAAAAAGCCCTTTTACCGTAGCTGTGCAGTTGGTTGGAGGAAGCCAAATTCCATGTGTGCCCATGCTCCGGCTCTGACCTGGAGAAGCTCAGCCTCAGTGGCAGCCAAGGGCCTCGCTTCCTGTGTGCCCGCCGTTGTCTGAGTGCTCCACATAGTTAATTCATCTAATTTGGAAGTCAGGATGAATTCTTTCTGCCAGATCTCATCAAATATTAGCCGGAAATCCAGACTTGCAGTTGCGATGTTTGGCTTCAGCTGATTTCCCTTCTAATAAGTTGGGGTGGAGGGAGGGGGTGCCAGTGCTGCTGAGGGCCTCTGCTTCCCTCTGCCTCCTTCTCACGATGTCGCCTTTGTCCCTGCAGAGGAGCGTGCTGCAGTTGCTGCACTGCAAGAGCGAGGTGGTGCGGCAGTACATGGCCAGGCTCGTCAACGCTCTGGCGTCGCTAGCAGAAGGTGAGACGCGGCCCTGGAAACGAGCGCCTTCCCCACAGCTCATTTTATTACTGTTCCGTGCATCTAAAGTCTCCTGCGGACCTTAGTTCTTGTCACATTGCTTTAGTTTCGGCCAGAGCAGATTTTGCTGCTTTTGAGAGAGCTTGCTGTAGCCCTCGTCTTGCCAGTCTTCTGGTTTTATGTGTGCTATTTAGATTATGTTCAAGTGTGTAACAGGCGGGGCTGGAGCGGTGGCTCAGCGGTTACGGCGCTTGCCTGGCATGCGCAAGTACGCAAGTTCAAACCCCAGCACCACGTACACAACAAAGTCTCAGAGCAACGAAGGCCATGTGAAAAACTAAATAAAAACTGATACTCTCTGTTTCTCTCTCTGTAGTTTTCTAATTAAGGCAAAATAAAGTTGGTGAAGCAATGAAAGCCAGTTCCAGTAAGCAGTGCACCGTTTCCTTCTCGATTACAGTCTCTAAATCAGATTTGAAATTTTCAGAAATGACACCCCTCCATCACTGAATTCAAATCGATTTTACAAAGGGCCATTATTTCCATAAATTCTTATTTGTTGGAGCTCTTTTTAATGTAAATAAAAGGAGTTTTCAAATTGTGACTACATGCTACTTCAGAAGTTTGTTTATTCATGCATTTGTTCATTATTCTGTTCACTTGTGGCTGGGGTGTGTGCTATGGACCATTCATCTAATCCAGTTGACACTATGTCCAAAATTGACACCTGTCTGTCACTCCAGCAGTCCACAACAGGTTGGTGACCATCCTAGGTGTGTTATAAAGTCTACCTTCTACAGGACCTGGGCCCATCTAGAGGATACAGGAGAGTTGGCCCAAAGTTGCCTCTCTTGCACAGACAGTATCTGACTGTGGGGTTCAGAGTTCCAGGCAAATGAAAGACCGCGCTCCCCACAGGAACATGGTGATCAGTTATGTGTATCTTACATGAAGAGTACTTTCTCCTCATTAGGTAGTTGATCCAATAAAACCAACTCTTAGAAGAAATGTATTTTAGTAATTTCTTTAAAAAAAGGAAATTATCCAATATGCAAACAAAGTTGTTTGTGTCATATGCAAAGTTTCTATAGAAAGAGGCTTTGGAGCACACTGAATTAATTCTTCCTCTCTTGCCCACTTTGCCTTTACCTTATTAGGCCGCCTCTACCTTGCCCAGAACACTAAGGTACTGCGAATGCTGGAGGGAAGGCTGAAGGAGGAGGACAAGGACATCATCACCCGGGAAAATATCCTTGGGGCCCTGCAGAAGTTCAGTCTCAGGTGATGACCAAGGCCTAGGTCATGGGGGCCCCTGTGGAATCTGATTGGTTTTAAAGCTGCTATTTAGTGCTTATTTAATTCCCATTACAAGCCGGGAAGCAGATAGTGTCTTTTGCTTGAACTTAGGAGGGTTTGGGTGATTTTCCAAGCACAGGCAGAAAGCTTTTCTCTAGTCTACTCAGCTGCCCTGTGCACGGCTGCTGGGGATGGGGACAAACATGACAAAGTACCACTGCATTCTCCCGGGCACATTGATGATGGCCGGGAGGTCATTAGGGCCCACGAGGTGCTAGACTCTGTCGCAGCCACATGCAAGGTTGAGAGAGAAACAGGAAACTCTTCTCGCTGTTTCTGGTTCCCTGAGGAGCTGTGCATATAAACGTGATGGGCAGCCCTTGGGGGTCAGCGCCTCTGGCTCCTTGTGCTACATCCCAGCAACCCCCACAGTCTCTGCCTGGACCCTGTCATGACTTGAAAGCTCTGTGTCAGAAATTTGAAAATCAGATTTCTTGAACCAGATCTAACAGCTCCTGGAGCTTTTTATAAAATGACGTTTTTTATTGAAGTGTACTTTCCGTACTGTAAAATTCACTTGCTTAGTGTATGAGTCAATGGTTTTAGTAGATTTGCTGAGTTGTGCAGCCATCACTACCACCTACTTGTAGAGCATTTCCATCAACATGAAAGGGACCTTGTGCCATGTGCAGCCACTCCTCGTTCCTGCCCTGGCTCTGGGTCACCAGCACGCTCCTTTCTGTAGATTTACTTGTCCTGAACATTTCATAAGTGGAATTGGATGGCGCATGTCCTTCTGTGACTAGTGTCTTCACTCAGTGTGGTGTGGCCACGTCAGTGCTTTGTCCCTGGTGGTGCTGCACAGCTAGCCTTCCATCCCATGGCTGTGCCACACTTTGCTGTCCGTTCACAGCCGATGGACATCTTAATTGTCTTCACAGTGCTATGAACATCTGCACGTTAGTCTCTCTGAGCACAGGTGTTCCTTTCCTGGACAGGCTTCCAGGAGCGGAATTACTAGGTTATACGTGGATCTTCAGTGCTCAGAGTCCCTCAGAACTGCCTCATTTTCTCTTTGGCTTTGTGGAGAATTCTAGAACCTCCAGCTTTTCATCCACTCTCCTGCGCGTGCTTTCTTCCGTCGGATGCTAATATTGGACTGACTGTCCCTAGTAACCGGAGCCTGAAGCGTGAAGTCGGCTAAGTGGTGCATCTTCATGAGGGACAGGGGCAGCTTCAGCGTCTGCTGTCAGCAGGCTCCTGCCAGTGGCAGTTTCTTGTTGAAACTTATGAACTGAAAAGAGCTGCAAGTGATTTCTACAGTTACTGCTTCTCAGTTGTCCGAACACTTTGTTCCTGTTTGTCTAAAAAATAGCTTAGCTTGACAGTGGCTGCATTTGGGATCAGGTGAAATACTTCTCCCTGGTAGTGTAGATATTTACTGCCAATTTATTCTTTTCCTACAAATAGTAATTTATGCTTTTCTCTTTTGCAAATGTCCCTAATGGTTTTGCAGCTTTCCAGGGGTTCTGCAATGAAGGGAGAAGGCAGTAGGCTCTCCAGGAGAGCAAAGCTGTTGATGAATATTCATTAAATATTTGAAGCAAGCTGGGTGCTGCGGTGCATGCCTGTGATCCCAGCTACCCGAGAGGCTGAGGCAGGAGGATCACCAATCTCAGCAACTCAGTGAGACTCTGTCTCAAAATTTAAAAATAGGGGGGTGGGGAGGAGCCCTGGTGGTGTAGGTCAGTGGCAAAGCACCCCTGAGTATCCAGTATCAGAAGAAAAAAAAAAGAATTAAGGCAATACTCTGCTAATTTTAAATATTAAAAAGAAACTTTCAAAGCAGGAGGCCTCCTTACTGCCTTCTCTTTCCTTAACTCTTTATCGTATCCCTGAAAGGTAAAGAATTTCTGTTGTTTCAGTTGACTGGCTTAACAACAGGGGATCCTTTAAAGTCTGTATCTTCCACACCCCTCACGTTCTGATGAGTTCACACAGCCATGTACCCTTGGTGACAAGTCCCGTCCAGTTTTAATCTACCTCAGGCCATTTCATCCCAGGCGCCCGCTGCAGACCGCGATGATTCGAGACGGCCTCATCTTCTGGCTAATTGACCTCCTGAAGGAGCCCGACTGCCTGTCCGACTACACCCTGGAATACTCAGTGGCTTTGCTCATGAACCTCTGCCTCCGCAGCGCAGGTCTCGCCCACCTGGCATTGTCTGGTGGGGGCGGGGTGGGGGGGAGATCCTGACCCCCAATCCAGGTTCCCAGCGAGCCCTGGGAGGCTCAGCGAATGAGGAAAGGCAGGATAGAGCATTTCCAGCTGGCTGTAAAGCTGTTGAGGCGCGGAGGCCAAAATACCCTTGTGGCGTTAGAAAGTATTTGCACACACATGCATAACTGTGTGTTTGTAGACACACATAGACAGTTCCTGCAGGAGGACGAAATGGAGCTCATTCACATTTTTCTTCATTGCATCATTCAAAGACATGAAGTTAAGAATTAGGGTTCCCTTCTCTGAGGACAGGACTGTGTTCCCAGCATTCTCCAGGGTGAAGTTGGAGGCAGGAGCAGTGACATTAAACCCTGCTTCCTGCTCCTAGCATTTTCCCACCAGGCCCTAGAGACAGGTTGTCTCCTGAGTGTCGCAGCCATTATTCACCGGCTTGCTCCCGGAGGCGTGGTCAGCTTTTGTCCTTGACCTGCTGACTGGGATGACCAAAGCTTCTCCAGAAGAGGTCCATCCCGGCCTGGCTCCTCTGTGTGAGCAGCCACAGGATTTGGAGCGAAAGGCTGCCTGGTGCTTGCTGGAAGCTCCTCACCTTCGAGCTTGTACTCTGCGTCACTGTGACTGCTCTCAAAATAGCCTGTGTGAGAAACCCTGCCTTTTAATGCAGTCCTCAGGCTAGCATGAGTTTTTCTTTATCATCACCACTTTGTTTGCGGTGCGATGCTGACGTTTCGGAATTGCCGAAGAGCCATGTGGTTTTGGTGACGGTGCTTTGGGCACCTGGTTGGTGGAACATCGCTCTGCAGTATATTGGGCTTCTGCTCTGAGGAATCAGTCTGTGCTGACTGCAGTAATAGGCACAGCCTGTTACTGAGCACGAGGTGTTCCATGCCACCCTTAGTCCTTCGTGTCCACCACCTGACTGAATTCTACATCCCCCTTTGAGGTAGATGTTAATAATTATTCTAAAGAGGAGGAAACTGAAGCCCAGGTTGGTCACACAGCTTGTATGCAGATGAGCCAAGCTGACTTGCAGCTGCTTCTGAGTTCAGACGTGTCGTGTTTGTTTTGGTCCCCAGGGAAGAACATGTGTGCCAAGGTGGCAGGCCTCGTGCTGAAAGTGCTGTCAGATCTCCTTGGCCATGAAAATCATGAGGTACTGAGTGGGCGTTGCTGTCCCTGGGCACGGGTGGGAGCTGTGATAGGGCCCTCAGTGCCTGTGACCTTACAGGCAAGGGGCTGGCGGTGGGGCCCGGGGGGTGGGGGGTGGGGGGGGTTGCCGCATTTACCAAGTGCGCATGTGCTCCCTCCTGTGGATGTTTTTATAAAAACTTCAAATTTTTTATAATGTAAAATTTTGGAGCTCGAAAGCAGGGCGTGGGTCCCTCAAGCTCATGCTTTGGCACAGTGTCCTTGGTGGTGTTTCCAGCGCCCCCGCTGTTTCTCCTTATCGTCTGTCTTGACTTTGCTCCACCAACTTCCACGGTCGTCCGTAGGTACGCGGGGGCTTCGTACGCAGGGGCTCACGTTGCAGATAAGCAGTTCACCCAGAGCTTGTGCAGTCGGTGAGCTTCCTGCGCCCCTCTGCGAGCACCTGGTTCCTTACGTCACACCGCTGCGAGACATTGTCCTGCACACTGCCTGAAACTCGCCCAGGCCCCTAAGGGCAGGCACTTAGTTGCCTCCAGCTCTGTTGCCACAGCTTTCCTCAGCGTGGTGCCCGCCCCTGGAGCCTGACAGGGCTTCCCTAGGGTGTGTGGACCCTGTCACACCCCGCTCACAGCGAATGTCACGCTGTCACTGCGTCTGGCCAGATCATCCTCTAGAATGGCAGGACTGGCTTCTGCTCCCGTACCAGCATCCACTTGTACTTGCTGTTATTTCCCAAGTGTTCTGACTTAGGGGCCACAACCCCCTTTTAAATAATGTAGAGGTGTGGGTAACAATAACAGAAACGCACAAAGGTAACACTTCTCTTGTTTTTTGCAAGTGCCTGAGCAGAACCCGACATTGCCCTTCGCCTGCCACCAAAGCCTCAGCCAAAGCCAGATGTCTTTTATGGACCAGGGGCGTTTACCGCTGAGCCACATCCCCAGCCCTTTTTATTTTTTATTTTGAGATAGGATCTCGCTAAGTTGCTGAGGCTGGCTTCAAATTTGCCATCCTCCTGTCTCAGCCTCTGGAGTAGCTGGGATTACGGGTGTGCACCAATGTGCCCGGCTGCAGGACAGGATTAAAAAGACCACTGGCTCAGGAGGGAAGCCCTGGGGTCTCCCACACCCATTCCCATTCTGCAGGCAGCGCCAGCCCATTCGCTTCACGCACAGCTTCTGCTCCCGTAGCGCCAGGACTGCTTGTGTGGTTCCTTCAGCAGGTGGGGCTTAGGGTTCATTAAAAATCTGTGCATGAGCTTTACATATAAAAACCACTGAGCTCTTAACTGCTTTTAGGCCTGAATGAACTCTCTTTTGCTTGTCTTGTCTGTCTGTCTTCTTCTTCTCCTCCTCTTCCTCCTTCTCCTCCCCCTTCTTCTTCTTCTTCTTTTAAAAGAGAGGGACAATGAGAGAGAGAGAGAGAGAGAGAGAATTAATTTTATTTAGTTTTTCATGTGATTTTTCACTGCTCCGACACTTCGTTGTGTACGTGGTGCTGGGGTTTGAACCCCTGTACTCGTGCATGCCAGGCAAGCGCCGTAACCGCTGAGCCACCGCTCCAGTTCCCTTCCATTTCTTAATGCTTATTTGTTTCAAATGCTGAAACGAGTGTATCAGTTCTACAAATGGAATGGGCCAAAGGAGTCAGATCCTATCAAGACTGTAGCAGGAGCATTGCTTTGAGCCGAAAAGATCCTTTTGTATTTTGGAGCCTGGAAATATGTTTGCTACACAAACAAATACTACACCATTTGTCCTGTGTCAGTCATGCTCTTGAAATATGAAGCCCAGAAACCGTAATGATAAAGATGCATGTGTTCGGGGCTGGAGCGGTGGCTCGGTAGTTACGGCGCTTGCCTGGCATGCGCAAGTACACAGGTTCAAACCCCAGCAACCCATGTACACAACAAAGTGTCAGAGCAATGAAAGCCATGTGAAAAAACTCAATAAAAAAATTGGTTCTCTCTCTCTCCTTCTAAAAAAAAAAGAAAGATGCATGTGTTCGACCATATGCACGTTTAATGTTCTTTATGGAAAAAGAATGCTATAATCAAAGTCAAAAGATAAACTGTACCCCAAGAAAAAAGTTACATTGCCCATAACTGAAGTTTAATATCCCTAATAGATGAAAATCTCCCATAACTTGATAAGTAAAAGCCAAATAATCCAGAAAAGGAAAAGTGTAAAGGATATGAAAAGGTAATTCACAGAATAGTGCATCATGATGACCTATAAACATGAAAAGATGCTGCATGTCCAGTGGTCGGGGGTGAAAATGAAGCAAGCACAGTGCGCCTTTGTTCTCCCGTCAGATTGGAAAACATTAAAACTGAGAATAGTCTGGCACAGTGACGCCACCTGCAGTCCTAGCATCTTGGGAGGCTGACGCAGGAGGATCACAAGTTCAAGGCCAGCCTCAGAAAATTAGTAAGACTGTCTCAAAAATTAAAAAATGCTGGAGACATAGCTCAGTGGTATTAGCTTAGATTCTATCCCCTACACCAAAAAAAAAAAAAAAAAGAAAGAAAGAAAGAAAGAAAGAAAAAGAGAGAGAGTAAAACCCAGTACTCGGAAGAGGTGGTGGGCAGTGTGCCCTTCTCTGGCTGTGGAGAGGGCAACACACAGTCCACAGAACAGGCCTCTCATGCTCATCAAGCCCTGCCGTGGACTGTCTTGTGCTCAGTTAATGTTGGTGCTCCCTGTATGAATTAGTAAGCACGGTCCTGTCCTCAGAGCTCCTGATGGAGGAAGCTTCCTGTATGTGTGAAAACCCCCGCAGAGCTGCCAGGCACAGTGGTACACGCCTATGATCCCAGCCACTTGGGAGGCTGAGGGGTGAGGATCACAGGTTCAAGGACAGGGCTGGAGCGGTGGCTCAGCGGTGAGGACCCAGGTTCAAACCCCAGTACCACATATACAACTAAGTGTCGGAGGAACGAAGGCCAGATGGAAAAATAAATAAAATAGATTCTCTCTTTTTCTCTCTCTCACTACCCCCCACCCCGCCTCTCTTAAAAAAACAAAACAAAAAAACAATTGCAGGGCCAGCCTTGGCAACTTAGTGAGACCCTATTTCAAAATTTAAAATTTAAAAAGTGCTCTGACTGAGTCCACTCCCCAGTACAAAAAAAAGAGAAAAAAAGTGCAGGAGTG
>PVKS010024141.1:0-31450 GCA_004027875.1 Aplodontia rufa | reverse complement strand
GTAAGGGTGCAAGAGCATTTGGTTGTATGTTACTCCGGCGACCTTGCTCATGCGGGCTCGGGTGAACCTGAGGAGACGGGGAGCAGTCATTAGAAGGAGTCCTATACTAATGTGGGAGTAAGGATGGGGGTCAGCCAGGTGACAAGAGTGGAGTTTAGCCACCCTGGCCAAGGTCATTTGATTGTTGCTGCCTAAGCCTCTAGCTCAGATGTCTGAGAGTTTCGACGTTCTTCTTCATCAGCCCAGTTTCACTGATGTAGCAGCAGCTTTCCTCTTTTAGGAATAGACATGCTCCCCTTTTGTCTGCTGTCAGGAGATCTAGTGCTCAACAGTTCCGCAAGGAAACTTGGGCAATCGATGTTATTTCTCTTTCTAGGGAGCCCAGGGAGGCAGCAGATGCCTCCACTGCCTCTTGGAGTTGCTGTTCTAGCCCTGGGTGGCAGTGACTGCATAACCAAGTCCTCCTGCCCCCAACCCGGAGGCAGCAAGTGAGGAGGATAGGGAGAGTCCGACCACCATTGGTAGGAAAATGGCCAGCTTTGCCCTAGGTAGGGGATTCTGAGTGAGCCAGATTAATTCAGCTTCACTATATAGTGTCAGCTGAGGAACTAAGGCGGAGGTCACACAGAAAGCAAAGGGCATATTGGAATCTAATTTTTTTTTTTTTTTTTTTTTTTTTTTTTGGTCAGGGTGCCATTAAACCAGAGAAAGAATCCTGGAGGAGCAAACACTGAAGAAGTGACCTGCACGGTTCAGTTGCGAGGTACTGAGGTAGAGGAAGCGTAACAGTAAGAAAAGTTATTTGAAAAGTTGTGAAATAGGGGAACTGTCTCCAAATGTGGCCTTTAGCTTTTAAAATGGCTTATGTGTCCTTGGGCTGTAGTCCCATGTGATTCAGTAAAACAGCTCCCTCTTTAGTGTTAACTTCTGTCTGGTAGAGATATTTTCTGTGGCTGTGTAATCTCCCAGTTTTACTTGCCTTTGAGAGAACTAATAAGCATGCACCTCAAGTAATGTTTAAAAAAGACCCATTGTCTCTGTTGCTGAATGTCCATGTAGGACCGAGCATTGGTTATACTCTCCTGCCAGGTGTTTAAGATCAACTTGATCAAAACTGATCTTGTTCCTATCTATTGCTACAGGTGAGCTGAGATTTGCCAGGCTCATTCATGAGGAACGTGTGAAAGGCCTCTTGGCTCTTCTACCAGTTGTGCCATCTGCCAGGATAGATCAGGGTCTTGCTGACCACATGTGGCTTCGCTTGGAAGCATCTGGGACGTTGCCCATGAAGGATCATCCTCTTTGCAGAATGTCCATGGTTGGCTTTCTGTTCTCTAGAGTCACTTGATTCCCCTGATCGGGAGGTCATGTTACCCAGAGTTGTCAAGCCTGTACAGAAGTCCCAATGTCCCCAGAGTTTCACCTGACCAAACAGAACAAGGGCCAAAATATTGACTTTTTCCTTAACCCTTTAGCTTCCGTAACTTTCATATCCTGGTTTTGGTGTTAAACATCCAGCAGGCCAGTTTCACCAGTCTTAAAATGGGAGTAGACTCTCTGAATATACATTTAGGAAACAGTTTTAATGATCAGAAAAAGCCTTAGTATAAGCAAACAGATTAAACCAGGCTTTCATATGGCACTGTGACCCTTCCAGGTCAAACACAATCCACAAAAGAGAGCATTTGTTGACTACTTTGCCTGTAAATCTACATCAACTTTCATCTTACAAAATTTTATATGAAATTTAGATAAAGCTTGAACACTTATTTGACCTTAAGAGAAATCTTAAATAACTTTAACTGATTATTTTCAACTTAATAATATACAGACTTCTGAGATTTACCCTCCATAAACCTTCTGCAACTTGGACACTCTATACTTCATCCAGAAACATCTTTCATTCTAATTTCCATATCAAAGTATATTCTCATACCTATAACCTTTTATATCTGTTTCCTACTTGTTGACCCTTTCTTAAAACTGCATTCTGACATAATCTTTATAAAAATGTTCGACTCTTATAATTACCCCTCTTTTTTTCTTTTTTTTAGTTAGATGACATAGAGTTACAATTGAGGGGGAAACATTATCAAATATTCAAGAACAAATGTATATATACTTAGTTATCTAGGGCTAATGCCATATCATGGATGCCCAGCCTGGGTTCCCCATGTTACTGTTTCCCCCAGAAGATTAATTACCCCTCTTAATAGAAAATATTTTATGCTATTTACAGTAATTTAATTGAAATAGTTGAACCTTTTTGTACTCTTTGTATGTAACTATACCTGTTAGAATTTTAACTTAGTAATCTTGCTTTCGGTGAAGACCCAGAAACGAATCTATCTTAAACTCCTTTTACCATTTACAAACAATTTAAGTTACCTTTTAGAATTAAGCCATGAAAGGAGATTAAAGTGGAGATGGAGCTTCCATGTGTGATCGATTGGCTTTCAGCCATTTCTAGAGACTCTGCATGTGCAGCAGGGAGTAGCCCTGATCAGGGAATTAGGATGCTACTAAGAGAGACCTCAGCTTCTTGATTGAATTGATTGCCATGAAAGGAAACTGAAGATCAGATTAACAATCTTTCCACTAAGGCAGAGAGCAAAGCCTTTCCCTGAGTCTTGAGTCTGGCAGCCTTGTGGCTGGCAGGGTCCTGGTATTTTTGGCAGAGTTCATAAAATGAAGTAGAGAACTCCTGGGGAAAAAAGTAATAGAGCCAATTGTTCACTTTACTCATGCTTCTGAAGATCTCAAGTGAATCTCTAAATGTAACACAGGGTGGCTGGGTGGGTTCTGTTTTGTAAATTGGAGCAGTGAAATTCATGGACACAGGGTCAGACCAGCAAAGTAATAGGATTTAGATTAACAGAAAGGAAGCAGAATTCCACAGAGGGAGGGGTCCCAAGAGATGGATCCCTTGGGGGGGGGGGTTTCTTTGAAGAGAAGAATGTGAAAAGTTGAGCAGTTTGGGCACAGAGAAGATCTGGAGTAGAGGTATCAGGCCTGGAGTGGAGGCCTGGACATAGGGAACCTTGGCCCATTTGCCATTGCAGTGGAGAGTTTTTAAGATCTCTGAGAATTAAGAAGTAGAATGTGCTACTTTGAGGCCACTAACTGTTATTGTCCAGCTTGTACTGGGGCAAAAGCAAGACTGCAGAAGAACACCAGTCTTTCAGGTTTGACTGTGTCTTGGAGACCCAGGGTTTGGATATGTTTGGGAAGGCACCCCAAGGGGGTTTCTCATGGAAGCTTTCATGGGATCTGGCCCATGCTAGATAAGATGGAGTGAGGAGGTACCCCAAGGACTCTGGAGGAGAGAAAGCCAGGAATCCAGAAGAGTCAGAGGGAGTCACTTACCCAGTGGGTTATGGCTGGTGGTAGATGTGATGTCTAGCAATGTGAATGGTCCTTATGGGAGCTGCCAAAGGGAGAGGTGGTGGAGAGAGAGAAGGAAAAGGAGAGAGAGAGAGAGAGAGAGAGAGAGAGATCAACCTGGTGGAAGTCAAGAGAAGGCCCAGAGGAGCCATCCCTGATGGGAATCTAGGGTTTTTGAGAAAGACTTGGATAGGAGAATGGTGTGAGACTATTTTTGGTTGAAAAGTGTCCCATATCAAGGGTTGATATGGGGAATGGGGAGGGGTATTGGAGGCTTGGGGAATGCGGGCATAGTGTTTGGGCTGGTACAAATGAGAAATATGGTTGTGTTTTGTAAGGGAGGAATAGTAACAGAAGCTTTGAGTTTGTGGAAGAGGTAGACATGGAAAAGGGGACCTGAATCCGGACAGGGCCCTCAGTTCCCACCACCGCATGGAGAGGAAACATATTGAGGTTGGGAGTTGTGGGGTTTTGAAGAGGTAATTGGAGGGGAAGGAAGAGAGAATGGGGTGGGGGAGGGTGAGTGGCTTGGGGAGGGGCTGAGGATGGAGATGGGGTGGGCTAGGACTGTTAGGAGGATTGGCCTGAGTAAGGAGGGGGAGTATGGGAGGGTGGAGCTGAGAGCAGTTCTGGTGGATCTGAAAACCAGGAAGAAGACACAGGAGAACAATGGGGGAGAGGTGTGGGCCCATCCCTGGTGATGAGAACTTGAGCCATAGACGTGGGTAGAGCAAAAAAAAAGGGGGGGGAGGGGATACAAGAGAGAGCAGATCCCAGAAAAGCCTGAATATACGCCATTCTTGACCATTTCCCTGTCCGGCAATAGTAATTGTCCAAATCAGTGCGAATTTGAAAGTCAAAATTTCCTTCTGGAGGCCATTTTGAGCCATTGTCTAAAATGTACTTAGGACAGGCCACAGTTGAGTAAAAGACCAGACGCTTATGGCTAAGTCTTGAGAGAGTCCTAATTTAGTAAAATTAAGGTATAGACAGCCCAAGGGAGTCTTGGGGTCTAGGGAGAACTTAGTGTTTCCCATGGCCTTTCAGTATTACCCTGGGGGCAAACAGGAGCAGAAAGAAGTATCCCAAATTCTGGTTGGGTTTGCCTGAGGAACAGGAAGCAGGCAGGCCAGATGCTGGGACGTCTCCTCAGTCTATGGGGGCCAGGAATGGAATGGGTGGGGATCTGTGGCATGCATGACTTGCGGACAGATCCCTATAACAGAGTGTGCAACCAGAAAGCCAAGGGAAGTGCAAGGGAACTGACCTCACTTCTGTTGGCCTGAATGAGGAGAGAGGATGTTGAAGGAGGTCCCTGGTCAGCCTGAGGCAGAGGGCTGATCGCCCAGCCTAGGGAAGATCAAAAAATCCTCCCGGGTTTTGGCACCAAATGTAACATCAGCCGCTGGTGACCACAGAGGGGTCAGACCTAGAAGTGACTGAGCAAAGCTTTTATTGGGAATCGGCTCTCGGATGAGGTACACTGGTCTACCAGAGTGAGATTGGGCTGAAGAAGTCACACATGGACCTGCCTGGGCAGCAAAATTTACAGTATGGAGTGGTCAGGGGGAGTCTGGGGGTCTCGTATCCCTTGGGGATTGGCTGGTGACTCCATTGATCATCAGGGGATTGAGAGTTGCCATTGGGGTTTATCTGCCAGCTCCCAATTGGTTGTTCCTTGGTGTGCGCAGGCTGCCTGATGCCCTGTCCCCATCCAGTCACCTGAAACCTACCCAACACATGGTGCTGGGGTTTGGAGCTGAGTCCTCTGCATGCCAGGCAAGTACTCCAAACACTGAGCCACCGCTCCAGCCCCACACATGCTGTCTTTTTAAGCCCAGCTTTTCTCAAAAGACTGTTCTTCGTGGGCTCTCCTTACACACTCCCATCAGATGGCCCATTGACTGCCTGGGCACATCTGTTCTGACGCGATTCATGCCACTGTGTGATGGGAACCACTTGGCCCAGGCATCAGAGGCCGAGGGTCTCACCCTGTCCCCACACCACGGTGGCCATGAGGCTCACTTCTCTCATCTGCTGAATGGGGGAGAAGCAAGCAACCCTCATAAACACTCTCATTCTCTAACAGTGTCCACTTTATGCTTTGAATGTGGCCTTGCTGCTTGGCCGTTGGGACTTACTTTTAAAAGGGCTTGTTTCTTTCTCTTCCTCTCTCCTTCCTCCTCACTAATATCCCCCCACACCCAATCTCAGGGGAAACACGATCACCTTTGTTCCCCATCCAGGGCAGAGCTCTGTGTCCTGAGCACACCCACCACCCACAGCAGGAATGAAGCAGTTCAGACTTTGGGAAGGGCACTCCAAGAGCTGGGAAATGACCTCCTCCCAAATTAACAAGTGAATGACAACTCTGGACAGGGAATGTGTGGAATGAGACCTTTAAAGCCCCCTACAGAGATGTATTGGGGGGAGGCATGTGGGGGAGGGGAAAGGGAGGGAGAATAGGGAGGGATCTAAGGGGTAATTCTGGTTTTAAAATATATGCATATCATATTGTTACTTTATATGCATTCATGATTGTACAATAACTCAGTTTCTTAATTTTAAAAAGAGTCCCATTTTCCCCCTGATGGGCAGAATTACAGCTTCTGGGACCCGATTCCCCTGTGTTTCTCCTTCTTTTCTTAAAACTGTGTCCTCATTATTGGGACAAGTGATGCCGGTTTGGTGGAAGTCAGATTTCTGTCCCCTGGAGATGAAGAATGAAACCGAGGGACGCTGAGGCGAGCGTAGTAGACAGACTTTTGGAAAATCACAAATTTTGGAAAATCTCCCCCAGAACGGGAGAAGGGGACGGAGCCCAAGAGGCTGCTAGGTTTGCCCTTTTTGTTGGAAGTTCACCTTTCAATTTGTCATCCTCTCCCATCCCCCAAACCTAGGACTGGGCGTGGGAAATTCTGGTTGGGGCCAGCCTTGGGTTTGCGCCTGGGGTGTCAATGGACAGAATGTTGGGCTTGCAGAGCAGAGGGAGTGTCTGCATCTGGACCCACCTCGCCAGACCCTCCTTACTAGCATTGGGGATGTCAAATTGATCTTAAAAGAAAAAGAATCGGTTTCCCTTGAGTGACTCAAACATTCTAACTACTCTACTACCTAACTTTCCCCCTGTCTCACAAGGACCGAGCTTTCAGTAACAATTTCTTAAGAAAGGAATGAAAACCCTGAAGGAACAAATGCCCCCTCTTGTAACTGTAGATTCAAGTCGCTGACAGGCTCTTCCTGGAGGAGTGAAGCTCTGCGTGGCATATGGCACAGGAGCAGCAGCAGGATGGGGGTGGGAGAGCTCTGAGGGCCCTGTCCCAGCTCAGATGCAGAGGCTTGATCCAGGAACGCGTCTACATGGTCACTGGAGCATGGGGATCTGGTGGGTACCAGGAGCCAAGGGGCACAACAACCAAGACAGCAAGCAGAAATGGGAAAACCAAAGACAGTGTGAAGAAAATTCTGGAGGCAGCCTGCCAACACCCACCCAGCTGGGCTCTGAAGGTTCTCTGAGGGCAGCTGGCTCTGTTTAAAAGGACAGGAGTGGCCCATGGAGACCCTCTCCCCCAGCTTACCTGACAACCAACCAGGCATGCATGCTTGAAGGCCACCATGGCACAGGAACACTAACAAACCAACCCAGCTTTAGGGTTTGTGCTCCCCAAGCTGGTGTGCTGGCCGAGGCCCCAACTTCAGGACTAAGGCATTTGTTGCTACAGTGTTCAAAAATGCCTTTTTTCTATGCATGCCTTACTTACATAGGTTAGGTCTGAGCTGAGTTTGTCCCTATGATGACTCCTCTCTTGCTCACAGATTCCTCAGTGATTTTTCTTGATTTAAAAAGAAGTGGGGTAACAGCCAGTGGCCTGGCATGTGCACATAATCTGAGGATGGCCCATGAGAAGTGGCCTATGACATCAGGGAACATCACTAGTCACAGTGGGAAACGGTTAGAAATCACTGCTCAAGTCAAGCAGACACAGTAGCTTTGTGGAATTAACACAAGAGAAGATGCAGAAGACAGCAGTGGCCATTGAAGGCCTGTGGTCTACTTCAGAGACTACAGGAAGGGTGTCAAGGCCCCACGGCTCTGTGTCCTCATGGCCTGTGTCCTCATGGCCCTGAGCTATTTGGTTCACCTTAATGCTAATCACAAATCTTCTTTCCTAAAAGAACTCCAGTAATTTCCTGATTTAGCTTCAGCTATTTGGAATTTTCTCCTGAAAGTGGTATTTGGATATGGATCTCCAGAACAAAGAGGTCTTTAAGACTACTCTTTTTTAAAAGACCCATTGAAATTTGTGCATCACCAGCTAGGGTTTCCTCCAGGTGATCTCCACCTCCTGGCATGCACAACCTCCTGTGACCTTTCCTACTGTGTCCCAGGGTTGGTCCCTGGTGGCTGAGTGACCCCTGACTTCCTGCACTAGCCTAAGAGTCCCCTGCTCTGCCTTGCCCACTCAGGTGGCCTGTGTAGGGAGGAGTTGGCTGCTGTGCTGTGAGGACAGCCGAGCCCTGTGTGGAGAGGCGCCCAGGACAGGGATGGAGCACCACCTCCCCAGCCACGAGAGGGAACCAGCTCAGCCCCACCAAGCCTCAGCCAGCATGGCGACTGCGGAGCCCCCAAGCCAGGACCATGCCACTAGCCCACTCCCCCACTGCTAAGATGGTGATGCTTGCTGTTGCTTCAAGCCATAGGTTTTGGGGTAATTTGTTATGTAGTAATAGAAAACAAATCTATCTATAAATAATCCATGTGCTAATTACAAATGGCTTTTATTATTCATTCAAGCAAGGCACCCAAGGACATTTATTTTCCAAAACATTTCATAAAACCTCCATCAGTAGCCCAAATAAATGCCATTTTTATTATACTTAGATGAGTCTGTTTTTACTTTGACCAATTCACTGGGGATTAGGGTCTGTTCTCCATTGGTGACTGGCCCACAGAGACAAGTCATCTAAAAGCTGGTCTATTCTATCTTTCTGGGTATTTTATGATATTATTTGGGTTATGAATTAATAAGTTATTTCTGTTCCTTCTAAAAGACACAGTGTCTCATTAAAAGGATTTATCTAAAAAATTTTATTTCATCAAAGGAATTCATTCTCCTCCTCCCATGAATTTGGCAAAAAGCTTTTAAGGTACCAGAAAAAAAGGAGCAGCCTGGGTGGGCTCTGAATGTCTTTGCCACCTGTAAAACAGATCAAAAGCTTTCAGAATGATTTTTCCTGTGTACTGGGAGTTAGACCTAAATGCTGAAACCTAAGTAATTATCTCTCCACACAGGAAAAGTGTGATCAAGAGGCATTGTCAAAAGAAAATTGCTCTGCTTGGACCAGTGATTCATCTTGAGACCAGCTCTGGCTCCTAGGGCTTCGTGGTCCAAGCAGATCTGAGTCCTGGGAACATCCGTCACAGTGGGAACCAGGAGGCTACAGAAAAACATGCTCCAAAGTCAAGTACAAATTCTGTTTAGTTTGCTGCAGCCTGAATTATATGTTCTCCTTTAATTAGTGCAAATAATCAGAAGCTAGCAATATTTGCAAAAGTCCTAGCTATGATTTATTTTCCTCAAGGAAATTCAACCCAGTATTGCCAACTGCAAAATAGAAGAAACCAAACCAAAATTGTTGCCTAAAGGACAAAGAAGAACAAGCCATGCAGAGGGTCATTCCCAAATGCTCCAGCATGTTCCTGTGTACTCGTGGAGCCCCCGATGGCCACTGGGAATCTCTCCTCATGCCTAGCCTCCAGGAAGCCTTCCCCACCTGGACAGTTTCCCCAGCCCACCCCCTCCTCCCCAGGAGCACTTTGAAGCCTTGGCCCCGGCTTAACTATTGTTAAACCCTCTAACCCTCGGAGTTGCTCTGTGACCTGTTTGTGGTGCTAGACTCCAGGCATGTTAAAATCCATTGAACTTTGCACTCCCAAAAGTGAAGTTTACTGAACATTTAAAAAAAATAGAATTTAAAAAAACTACGTGCAACCTTAGTTGGAATTATAAACTGGGGTCCATGGTCAACTTCCATGAAGATTAGCACAGCTAACTAAAAATTCCTGTGTATGTGAAGAGAGCACTCAGACCCAAAGGGCCAAACTCAAACAGCTCCTTGGTTACACTCTGCAACCAAAATCCAGACAAAGCCACAAAAACGCCAGAGAGATTAGCACCCCTGTGGTCCTGTCTGTGCCTGAAGTGGAGTCCACTGCTGGCTCTAGCAACCCTTGGGGGCTGGGCTGGATCCTCCAGTCCACGTGTTCTAGAACTGAGGCTGGCCACCTCCACAGGAGAAATCTGCAAGGACAGGAAAGACTACGCAACCCTTGCGCGCCCAGCCTTCAAACATTCCCCAACTCCCCAGACCTTGCAAACTTGTGCTGGGGGCGGGGGCGGGTTTGTGTTTATAACCAGGAGCTCAGCGATCTGGCTCTCGGTTAGGGGAGAGAGGGGTTAAGTAGGAACAAGTACCAAAATGGTGGCCCAGAGAGGGTGCTCCAGTGTCCTGGGGCCCAAGAAGCCAAAGATGCCAGAGACACCTGCAATCAGAAACCTGAGAACTCCGCAGACTGGGGAAGGTGCTGGGACAGCAACAGGAACAAGAAACTGCGTGGGTTCAGGCTGTCCTTGGCTGTGGGTGGTCCGGGGAGATCTGTAAGAGCCCAGAGAACTTTCAGGCTGTCACTAGCCACAAGTAAACAAAGCGATGTTTGTAGGCGTTCTCTGTGATTAAGGTTTTTCTGCAGCACTAAGTGCCTGCGGCTGTGGGGCTCCAGTGGGGCAGGCTGCTACCCAGCCAGCGGGACTGCCAGCAGCTGGGTGCTCCGATGTTAGATCAAGAGACCCACTGAAAAACACCGACGCAGCGCTCTGCGTGAACATCCACACTGACTCTCAAGCCTTAATTCTTTCAGGAAATTTCTGCCAAAGTCACGCCTGGCCCCGTCCCTGTCTGTTTTCCCGGTTCCACCTACCTGTGGTCCATCTTTGATGTACCACCACCTCCACCCTAACGCTCTCAATGCTCCTCTAGGCTGTCCTCAGCAGATGGACCCCTGGATGCTTTGCTGCCAAACAGTCTTGCGTTGTGACCACTCTCCTTCCCGCGGGTGACGCACACACTTATTTGAAACTACCTCATACACCAATTCACTTCCGAGGCTAATTTTAAAATGCTGGTTCTCAGAAGTCTTTCATATGGATCTTGTGAAATTTCTATGCATCCTTCTGTGTGTCAGTCGAAATCTTGAGGTCTCACTGTGGTATCTTCTCATGGATGGGACAGAATGAGGAGAAAAGATGTGTGAACCAGTCATTGCCGAAACTTCGAGATCTTTCATCGGAACCAACTTTGAGAGTCAGATCAAGACCACACCAGGAAATCAGGCACCATGCAGTCCTTCTACAACACATGAGACCGCATGTTGGGACTTGGTCCTTAGCTCCTCTTCTGTTGGTGGGAAGAGGCCCGGGCTGATGGACACACCGCCCCTTCCCACAGCCCCTGCAGAGCACTCTCCTGTGGCTTACTGGTGGTCTTGGATGCTTCATCAGCCTCTCTGGGCGTGGGTTTCCTCGTCTCTGACCTGTAAGTGGGGTTGGAATGGGAGAACCTTCCCGTCTGTGATTTACATGAAATCAACAGAGACTGAGACTTTCTGCTCCGCCTTCCCCCGTGTGTGGCTGGGGAATGATCCTAGTTCAGGATGATCATGGAAGTCTAGACACTACCTTCAAACTTCAGGCACCAGGAAAGAGAAAGGGGAAATGGCACACTGCTCTGGTGAAATGACTCCCTTTAAAGAGTCCTCTTGGGGACTCCTACAAACGCTGCACTTAGATTTTAAGAATCAAGCATGGTCAAGGTGCATGGGAAGGCTGTGTATACGAAAGGGGTGCATTGCTGCCTCAACGGCACAGGAGTGCAGCTGGTTGGGAGGGGATGAGTCTGGGTGTGCAGCCTGCAGCTTGGATCACACTGCCCTGGATTCTCCTGGAGAGCCCTGCACTGTCCTGGCGCAGCAAGGCTGCCATCTGCACCTCTACCAAGCTCCCAGGGCAGGCGAGAGCGGCCGGCCCCCCAAGGCCACCAAGAGCCACTGGCTTTTGTGCGGCTGCTCTTCATGCTACCTGAGGCCCACTCTCCTTGCTCTCAGGGGTTCCTCCGGCCCTTGGGCTGAGTCCCAGGGACACCTTGGCTTGCACATTCCAGGAAAGCAGCTGGACCTGTTCTCATGGTCCCCACCACAGGACGTACCACTTTTTACCCATGGCCGCAGAGGGTGCTGTAGTCCACGACTGAGGTCTCACGGGAATCTCCACGATGAGAGCCTGAGACTTGCCCAGCACCCAGGAGAATTGCAGGGTAGATCCAGAAGGGGTGCTGGTTGCCATCCATTCTAATCCTCCACCCTCACTCTTCTCATGTTAGAGCTGAAAAACCAGACCCAGAGCTGCGCTGTGAAGTGTCCAAGGCCATCCAATAAGTCACAGGGACTTATGCAAAGCCATGAGAAACTGTCGCCCGCATCTGTTCAAAAGAGGATTGTGACCTCATCCAGCCTCACCAGACGCGATACCAGGTGGGTCTGCTACGGCGTGCGTGGCCCCCAACGCACACGGTGCCAGTCACACCACGTTTCTCCCCTTCCACTCTGTGGTTACTAAAGAACTATGAAAAACTCAGACGGGTCTACAGAAGGACCGTCCCATAGCGACCTACCAATGTGACTTTTATTCCTGTCAAGAGCTAAGTAGTTAAGCTGTACAGGACCAGAATATTCATTCATGCATCCAGTGAGGCTTGCCAGGGTCTGAGGCCTCCTCCACCCACCCCACAGAAGGTCACAGCTGCCACCTCCTCAGCACAGGGGACAGCTGCGGCGGCCCCAAGAAGAACGGCGATTCCTCACGTGGGTCCTGCACCTCTTTGGTGTGAGCTCTGTGGACGATCAGAGCTGGTCTGCCTGCTGTCTCCCTCGTGGCTTGTCCTCATCACTTCCTGTTCTCTGGCTCTTCCGCTCTTCGTGGGGCGCCACGTCTGGAGGATGCAGGATGAGGCTGCAGGGTGCACGCGAATGCCCTGAAGTCTAGGGCAGGTGGTCTCCGGCTGATTCTTGCAGCTGGAGAGCTTGTGGACACAGGTCTCGGAACAGCCTGGAGAGGAGGATGCAGGGCAGGCAGGATGCAGGGTTGCTATGGTTACCTGGCAGCTTGGTGGTCCTGCCACCTCCTCCCCACAAAGCAACACTTCCCTGTGTAGCAGAGAGAAGACACTCAGATCCCAAACCCAGCTGGCTCTGAGAGCTGGGAGAGTGTGGACTTTGTCACATCACCAGTTGGTCATGATGCCAGGCAAGGTTAGGAGTCACCAGCATGGGAGCAGAGCACACGTGGACAGCTACTTGGTGAATGTCAGGATCAGAATGTGATAAACCCGTGGCAGGCGATGTCCCTGTGCTCTGAGCACAGTCTTGCCTTGTCTCTGTCTTGTCCTGAGCCAGCACTGGCTTCTTATCTGCTCTGTACCTCTTGCAGACCTGGCAGCCAAGCCACCACAGGGCTGGGCAGGGACAGTGGGCCGGGCCCAGGCAGGACCATCTCCTCCTTCCATCTGAGCCTCGTGCTACGGTTTTCCAGGCTCCAGATGGTGATCATGACTGTTAAAAAGCAGCCATTATCTGTTAATGAGGATAATAAAACTGAGCAATTCATGAGCACTGGAAACATATGGAGTGCCCTCAAAACACAGATTCACCCGGCATTATCAGGAAATGACGTTTTCCACATCAGTGAATCTTGTGGAAAATTAGGGCCTACCTCTTTAGCTTCGATTTTTTTTTCCTGAAGATCTTAGCCATTTGGATGGAAATGCGTGTCCAATATACAGCACATCTTTCTATCTTTTCTGGGTGTCTCCTTATCAACATGCCATCGTGTGGGGCTCTCTCCATACCATGTGTGGGTCTCCGCTAGCACAGTTAGCCACTTGGCTGAACTTGGCCCTTACACACAGGTCTCCCTGCACTTTAAAGCCAGAGCCAGGGTGCTCCAGCCTGTGACCTCCGGCCTGGCCCTCTACAGGCGGCCCTCAGAATAGCGCATCAGCATCAGCACACGGGGAGCCCTTCTGGACTGCCACCCCAGACCCACTGAGGGCATCCAGTCTGGATTTTAACAGCAGCTCCAGCATTACCTGCCCTCCCGCTGTGCTTCCAGCAGACCGCCTCTTACATCCTCGTCACCTGTGCTTCTCAGGAGCACAGGACCCAGGGCCCAGCTCAGACCCCAGCTTCCTCAGGGAGAGAACCCCAGAACCTAATTTGTTCACACTCAGGGTAATTGTGCCATGCACCAATGCCAGCAGTGTACCCAGCTCTAGGCTCCAAAGGTCCTTGCTGAGTGGACTGGATTCTTGTATTTGTTTAAATACAAACACGTGTCTTTCTCCATGTGCAGGCTGAACAGTAGTCCTTCTGTTTAAGTAGATGAAGTCCCCGTTTCTGATTTCCTAGCATAGTGCCTGAGGTCTCTCTTCCTTTACTAAGTGAAAAGTCAGACACAAGGCCCATGAACCGTACAACTGCATTTACACACGATGTCCTGAAGAGACATGTCCGTAGAGACGGAACAGGAATCAGGCAGAGATGCGGCTGTTTTCAGGGTGGTGAAAGCCAGGAGTGGACCTGGTGCACGGCCCTGCCAAGGCCCTGCGGCCCCTGAGCTCAGCCTTGCAGGGTGGAGTCCACACTGAGTGGATCACGTCTCCATCCCAGAGCAGCCTTAGGCTTCACAGTCGAGTTCCCTGGACTCAGATCCTCCTCCTGCTGCAGGGGAGCCTTGTGACCCTGGGCAAGGCAGTGACCTCTTCAAGACAGAGCTCCATCCGTAAAGAGGAAGGCGCAAGTCTCTATGAGTAGCTTATTATGAGCTCTAAGGGGAGGGCTTGGCAAAAAATACCTGGTAATTGGCCCCAAACCTACCAAAATACCACTGCAGGGGACCAGAGCATGCCACCCAAATAACCCACCTCAGCAAATTAAATATCTCCAGCTGCTTATTTTAAGGAGCTGCAGACACAAGAGCAGTTCTGAAAAGCTGCCCTTTGCTAAAGTCACATCTGTCAGGGAAATGTTCCTTGGGAAGCACATGGACCAGGAAAAGTGGCCTGAAGACACCCTGTACCATTGGAGGGGCCTTCACACACCTAGAGGCAAACTTCATCCACTATGTGTTTCTATTTGGGGGGGGGGGTTAAGGGAATTTTTAGTATATGACAAGTCATTCATTCACCATATATTTCCTCCCCTTGTCCACCCATGATCTGCTCCACAACCCCCCAGAACTCCCAGACCCCAGAACTTGCTCTCTTTAGCTCAGAATGCTGTAAAAGCCTCCGTCCTGGCCATCTCTTTGATTCTCACATTTCTGTGGGACTCCTAAGCATCCTACACCATTAAATTAGGGTTTCTCTTATTGACCACTCTTATATCAATTTAATCTATGGACCAGTTAAAGAACCTAGACAAGTAGTGAGAACATTTTTTTTTTAACCCTAGACTGGTCCATTATAGGTGATAGTATAATTTTGCTGCTATGGGGACAAAAAGATGGAATACCTTCTTGATTGTCCACAAGGTCACAGCTGACACTCCTATAACAAAGAGCAGGCTAACAAGAGAAAAGCATAACAGATTTATTTAACACCAGAATCTTAAGGGAATCAAGAGCCTCAGAAATGAAGACCCAAAGACCCAGCAAAAAGCTTCTGCGTAGGTCCAGTGGAGAAGGGACACCCAGTGATGCTCGGAGGGCACCCGCAAGGCCTGTCTATCCAGCTTCTTGCCCTCTGTGTAGTTTCCCTTCCTCTAGGTAAAGGGCAGAACACCTGTCACTTAAGGGTCTTTGGGGAGACAGGAATAGGTCACAGAGTGCCTTTCATGGTTTTATGGCTTGTTCGGAGAGGAGTTCTAGCTTCTAAGACTTGCTCTTTGGGCTGGGTTTGCAGGAGGGTCGGGGGAAAAGGGCAAAGAGATCTCGCTTCTGAAGCTTCCCAGTCTCCTCCAGCTCAAAGTGCCTGACACACTGGGATTATCAATATCTGAGCCCTGACTGCTAATTTAGAATCCAACCATTCTCAAACTTTAAAACTCACAAATATCACCTTGCAATAAATACCCTCGTAGATTTGTGGATTTGCAAGTCTGGAGTAAGGCTTCAGAATCAGAATCAGCATTTTTAATAAGCTTACCATTCTGACAACAGATGGCCTGGGCACAGAATTAGGAGAAATATTGTCTGGAACTGGCAACCTAGAATAAGAGTTAAACAACGTTTTAAAAATTGCATGCTATTTTCCCACTTAGGATATAGAAGACAAAGAACATTGCTCCTATCCTTACACAAAATTACTAAATAAGTTGGACAGCCTGAGAATTCATTTCATGAGTACCTGATAGAGCTGAGGCTGAAGGGTAATCAGGGAAGTCAAAATCTATGAAAGTGCATCACCCCTATGGAAAGACAAGCACGCACGCATGATTACCAGGGGCAGAGGCCACCAGCCCCAGAGAGAAATAATTCAGCTATACATAACAAAGTGTCCAACCAATGAAAGCCACATGAAAAACTAATTAAAAATTGATTCTGTACCTCTCTCTTTAAAATAAATAATAATTCAGCTAAAACTTAACAAATTGTGAAGCATAGTTTAGGCCAATATGAAACTGTCAATCAAACTAGCAAGAGACTACCAAACTATGGGCACATGGAGTTTTACAACCTTGTACAGGCTCCTGCCCATGGACAATATTGGGTATGCACAAAGCAGTTGAGGAAGCAAGACAGTCTTCAGCTGCAGCCCCCACACTGCAGTGCCACTGTTACACATGCAGGAGCAGCACTAGATCCTAACATGTTAGTGGAAGAGCAAGAAACCCTATCACTTTTAGGGTATTAATGAACAACATTGCAGCTCAAAGAATGGGTGAGATGAGGGGGTAAATTCTCCAGCCTGGGAAGAAGCAGGAATACACACGAAGCCTCAACCCACAGCTGAAGGGAAAGAGCCTCTGAGACCCAGAATCACAAGACTGCGTACAAACAAGACTTGGACACCACAAGAACGCTTGCCCTTGTTCCCTATCCAAAGCTGCAGCAAGCATCTGTTGACAATCATAGTGGACTGCTGCTGAAAGAGGGGCAGAAGACCCCCACTGAGACACAATGCAGACAAAGAACAGAGGGAACAGACACTGAAAAAGCCTTCCGGCAAACCAGCCCCCAGCCTAAACACAAAACACGTGAGAGGAATTCAGAGTCTGTGTGGTACTCTGGATAACCATGGCAACACCAATTCCCCAACTGGTTCAACTCCTGAGTAGGTTGACTCATCCCCCCCACTTTAAATGCCAAGAATAAGACCATTTCCAGGCATAGCCACTATTTAACTCAGTTCCTACTGCCCAACATAAGATATTTGACTTTTGGAAAAAAAATTAAGGTGTACAAAAAATAAAACACTACCAAGAGACAAAGCAATGAACAGAACCGGAACCAGCTATGACAGGTGTCAGAACAAAAGGGGGAATTAATATGATTATCAAGGTGAGATGTTTCAGCAGAAAAGGAGGTAACATGCATGAGACGGGTAATTCCCACAGATGGACAGAGACTATAAAAAGAACCAAATGGGATTGCTGGAAATGAAAAACAACACAGATGTGAATAATGCACTCAGTAGGTTCATTAGTATACTTGAAGCTATTGAGGAAGGTAATGGAGAATTTGTTTTTGTTTTTGTTTTTTTTTCAGATTTATGAAGTGTTTTATTTTTTTTTTTAACAACCTTACACGATTTTAACAAAATAATATAAAATGTGTATAAAATGTGTAAATATTCTGGATATTGCAATTATCTCCAGGAGTGCCCCCCCCCAATTACCCTCCCTTATCCCTCCCTTCCCTTTCGGTAATGGAGAATTTGAAGAGAGAACAATAGAAATGACCCAGATTGAAACCCAAGATAAAAGAATAGGCAAGCAAACAAGATAAGCAGAGCAGAGCCCCAAGAGCTGTGGGGTAATGTCAGTCTGATATGCATGCGATGGAGTTTCAGAAAGAGAAGCTGCCACGAGGGGAAAATCGGAGACGTAACACTCTTAAATTTACCCTCTTATTCCACACTCGTGCTCTTCATTTCCTTCGTAGATTTGACGTTGTGGGCAGTGTCGTTTTGTCTAACTAACAAAATGCAGGTCTTCTAGCAATAAGTTCTTTCCATTTTTATTTTCCAATAGGGTCTGAATTTCTCCCTCACTTTTTTTTTTACAGTATAAGTAACTGTTCTGTTTTGCTTGGAAAGTAATGACAAGGGGAAAAGTCTACATGTACAGTACAGATGCATTTTGTGAATTTTTTTATTTCTACCTTGTGTTTTTTTTAAATTTTTATTAAGGAGGTAGGTCGGTGTACAAACGTAAATGCATATAAAGTAACAATATGATATGCATTTGATCCTAATCCAGAGTCACCCCCACATCACCCACAACCCAGTCTCTTGATTCTTCTATATTTCCCCCATAAGTTATGAATTTCCATATACATGTATATATGTGGATATAGATATATGTATGTATACAGATATATTTATACTTTATATATATGCTTTTTTCTGGTTATGTAATTCCGTGTTGACAATTTTTCTTTTATCATTCCATTGTATTCTGGCCAGCATAGTTTCCAGCGAGAAGTCTGCAGTAACTGTTAACTTTGTTGTCTAAATAGAGCAACTTACCTTCCAGAATACCTCATATCTTCACTTTTTAGTCATTCAAATGTGTCTGCTTGAAACCTACTTTGCTTGGTGTTCTCTCAGTCTCTTGTGCCAGAGGTATAGTGTCTTAACTTTGAATCTGTCATTGGCTGAGTCAAGAAAAAAAGGATAAGAACTGTTTTAAAGAGGGCCTAAAAGATGGAAGAAATAATATAATTTAATAGGTTTGAGGTGAGGAAAGGTCCTCACACTTAAAGAAACTGAAAGGACCACCATGGCTAAGTAAAAAGAGAACAGGGGCTGAAGTAGACAAGATGGGCAGGCAGACTGAGGACACTTTGGAGGACTTAGGTGGGCAACATTAAGCACTTATTCTTTTTTATTATTTCTCTTTTTCATTTTTATTGGTTCTTTTTAGATACACATGGCAATAGAATATAAAATGACATAATTATGAAAGCATGGGGTATAACTTGTTGTAATTCAATCCCCAGTAATTTCCCCGTTCCTTCCCTTCCTCTCATCCATTCTCTTTCATCTACTCTGCTGATTTTTCTGTTATTTACCAATAGTTTTTTAAAATCAGTGTCGAGTTGACATTCATAATGATGAGATTCACTATGGAATATTCACATGTGAACATAGGAAAGTTAAGTATGATTCACTCCACGAACTCCGCCTTTTCCATCCCTCCTCCCTCTGTTTCCTTCTCCTTTGTCTATTCCTCTGATATTTTCCTTATTTAGAGTTAGCTTTCATATAACAGAGAGAACACTGGACCTTTGTCAGCACCTTTTTTATTGGTCATCCACTTGGGGATCTTTTGCTGTGGAGTGTCTGTTTGATATTTTACTCGTTTTCTATTGCATGTCTTTTTTGTATTACCTGAGGGAGTTCTTCACATAGTGTGGAGTTAAGTCCTTTGTCAGAAAGGACTTAACTTATCTTCTTGCAAACCATGTGTTGGCTCCTCACACTCTTTCTGGCTTTGTTTGATGTAAAGATTTTAAACTGTGTTGCTTTGCATATATTGAACTTTCCTAGCGTACCTGTAATGAAACCAACTTTATCATGGTGCATGATCTTTTTGATGTAAGTACTTAAGGTAGACATTAAGGGTTTTTAAGCAGAAAAAAAGATGGGATTTAAATTGGTAATTTACAATGGTCATTCAGCCTACTGAGTAGAGAATACATTGTGTATAATGTTTTAGAAGTCAGGGTCTACACATTTCCTTGGACAGTCTCAAGCTATGGGCTCTTCTCCTCCACCTTCCTTATTCCATCTATTTTCATCTAATATGCAACTAGGCTCTCTGAAAAACTTACCTACGATATGGTCCTTTTCCCTTGATCAATATTTGTCACATAGCTAACCATATGTTCTAGGGTCCCTGCTTTTCGTTGTGGCCATGTGCCTGAGTTCTGGCCATTATGAACAGGAAATAAATGTTATTGTTTTCCACCACTGAGATTTGGGGATACTTGTCACAGAAGCTATCTTACCCTGAAAAATACACAAAGTAACCAACTAGATAAAAAGTAAATTAACTTAGATTAAACTTTTAGATAACTAGTGAATTTCTTGGATTGATATTATTATATGAAAATATTGTATTTTATTGGACTGCTGTGACTTTTATAAATAGGTTAAGAAAGATAAGTAAAAGTTTGAGTATTCTCCAACTCACACAACATAAACGGCCACACACTTTAACGATCTACCTCTACAGAGTTCCTGACAAAATTCTTGGGACTCATGCTCTTAATTAAGCATGGTATGGAACAATGGAAAGTTCCTTGCATTTGTAGTAGAAAGGTCAGTATTATTCTTTCTGAAATGCTGCTGACCAGCCTAGTGGCCTTAGAAAAGTTCTTATCATTTGATGTCTCTTTTATTAATCTTTAAAAGGGTCTATAGAAGGGAAGACAGAAATGTCAGTTTTCAGGGATAAAGGATTATACAGTGAGGCAATATCTGTGTGGCAGACTGCTGTATGAACCAATGATTTTCTTTTCCCTTCATCAACACCCTTTGTTAGGTGACTACAACTCCTTCATCAAGTGAGATGAAGTATACCTCCCCATTCCTTGATGCTGAATGCAGCCATAAGACTTCCTTTGGACAACAAATGAAGCCCTGATGTTTCTGCTTGCTTCCTTCAACTCTTCCATCACTGTGAGAAATGGCTGAGTTAGCTCTATGGAAGATTAGAGACACATAGATCAGAGCTGAGTTGCTGAGGGCATCTAAGTCAGGGTAATCTCAGGTCACATGATAGACAGCTGACTCCCAGCCAAGACCCACCTAACAAATTTCTGGACATAGAGACATGTGCTGTCTATGGACTGAGAGTCCATGCTATTTGTTACGCAGCACTATTTTTTCACATTTTTATTGGTGCATTATTGTTGTACACGATGGTAGGACTCATTGTTACACATTAATACATGCATAAAATATAACAATATAATTTGGCCAGTATTACACCCCAGTATTTCCCCTGTCCCTGCCCTCCTCCTGCCCCCTGGTTGCTTTCTTCTACTCTATTGATCGCCTTTTGATTTTCATGAGACCCTCCACCCCCACCTCACTTTTTCTTTTTTCCTCCCTAGCTCCTACATGAGAAAAGACACACAACCCTTGACTTTCTGAGTCTGACTTATTTTGGTTAACACAATGTTTTCAAGTTTTCACCCATTTTCCTGCAAATGACATAATTTTATTCTTCTTTATGATGAATGAAACTCCATTGTATATATATACCACAGTTTTTTTATCCATTCATCTATTAATGGACACCTAGGCTGGTTCCATAGTCTGGTTATTGTGAGTTGTGGTGCTATAAACATGGGTATGCAAGTGTGGTAAGATGACTTTAACTCTTCAGGATAAACACCCAGGAATGGCATAGCTGGGTCAGAGGGTAGTTCCCTGCCTAGTCTTTTGAGGAGCCTCCATACTAATTTCCAGAGTGGTTGTACTACCAACAGTGTAAAAGGGTTCTTTTTGTCTACATCCTCTCCAGAATTTATTATTATTTGCATTCTTGATGACTGCCATTCTGACTGGAGTGAGAGAAAATCTCAGTGTGGTCTTATTTGCATTTCCATAGTTGATAATGCTTTTGGACATTTTTTTCATATACTTGTTGGTCATTGGTATTTCTTCTTTTGAGAAGTATCTGTTCAGTTCATTTGCCCAATTATTAATTAACTGGGTTTGGGGGGTTGGTGTTAAGATTTTTGAGTTCTTTATATATTCTGGGTATTAATCTCTGCACAGCATTATTTTGGCAATATATAACCATTGGTCTACAAGACTTGGCTCCCATAAACTGTAAAGTACTATATGAATATAAATTATTAAAACTGAGGATACAGATAGAGAGATATAGACAAAGCAAGGACTCTCTTGGTCTGTTTGGCATTGGAGTGGAGCTTGGGAGAAAGCTCATTAATAAGTCCTCTTTCTGAGGGTCATGGGACCACAGCTGGAGTTGGAAGCAGTCTGGAGGTGCCTTGTCTCTCTTCTTCCTGGAGATGAAAACTCTTCTCTTGTTTGTACAGCAGCTTGTTCTTTCTGGCACCTCCATACTCTGGCAGTTACAGAAGACATCCTCCTGGATCTGCCCTCTCTTACAGTCTGTGTGCAGATGACCCAGGTCCCACCCCACCTCCTCCATCAGCCGCTTCTTGGTAGAGCTCCGCTGGTGCTCACCGTTGCAGGAGCTCCGCAAGGAGCAGCCATAGTGGGGGAGAGGGCAACCGCGCCTTCCTGCACCATGCATTAGCCTCAAGGACCCAACTCGCGCACCCCAGGAGTGTGAGTTTTGCTCTACAAAAGCTCATCAAACATGCTTCCTTCCACATTTGCAAAGGAACAGGAAGCCACAGCAGAAACTGGAAGGGAAACCAGGCAAGCCGCTTTCTACATTCCAAGGAAGGAAGAGATTTCTTAGCTTGATCTTCCAAGCACCTCACACATTGCTCTCGCTGAAGCAACGCTTTTTGCTCTTAACAATGAGGTAACCCGGGGCAGACCTTTTCTCCCCTAAAAGGAACGAGGAGTATTCCCAGGTCCCGATTCTGCATCCTGAATGGTATGTTCGCCTTGGCAGCTGAAGGGGCCTTTTTCTTTGCTCTCTCACCTAGGAGGAGGCAGAGTACCTGTCTAGGGAAGTGACAGATGAGACACGACACACAGACGCACCCATCTCTGCTGTCGCATTTCTCCTCTTCACTTTTCGCAGCAATTAAGGTTTCCGTGAGCCTCCCACTCCTTTTCAGATTCTGCCCGTGAGGCACTTGTAATTAAATCTTCATTTCCCAGGGCTGCTTCCTTGTACAGTCACTTGCTCTTGGAAAAGTTTCCCAAACTCTTCCCTGGCTCAGGAGCTGCAGTCGCCAGGTTGGCTCCTCACTCCCTTTTAGGGCTAAGTTCTGGCAAGCAGCCCCTCCACCAGGAAGCCCTCTGCTACTGACCCGCTCGCTCGCTGCCTCCATGTGCGAGTCCCTCCCCTCCCATCCAGGCTTCTGCCATCCCCTTCCCACACCAGCGTTCAGCCCATGGGAGGAGGACAGGCCCATGCCCAGGGGACCACGAGCTCAGAGCCAGCTTTGAAGGTACTGCCCTCACAGCAACCTGGTCTCCTGGGGAGTGCTATCATTGTGCCAGGCTGTGGGGCGTTGCTGTCCTCCCCACCTGACAACTGCACAAGGACAGCAAGATGCCCCAACTCAGGAGCCACCTGGGAACTTCTGGAGTCTCCACCTGTCTGCGGAAAAATCTGGACACCTGGCATGAGCCAGACTGGTTCTTCCTGGGGCCGCAGAGATGCTCAAATACTGCCTGGCTGCATGAGGCACACGTCGGCCGCACATGCAGAGGCGCCAGGTTAACCAGAGGCCCACGGCTGGAGGAGGAGCTCAGCCTGGGAGAGGGCAGCCCGCAGCGGGTCCTGAGGGAGGGCAGGAGCTCAGCAAGGGCGAGCATGGTGCTTTCAAAGTACTGTGAGCAGAAGCACCGGGAGCTGCAGGCTCCATTAGAGTAAGATGGCTCAGCCAGACACTGCCCCGGTGAACAGCTCGGGAGCTTGAGTTCCAAAGCTGGGCCAACTGTCTGTGCCTTTTCCTCCTTAAAAAGGATGTCCAAGTCACCTTCTGTTAAGAGGCCCCGTGGAAACCAGGTCCTCAGCAGGAACATGTGCTTTGCCAGGGTGCCGGGCACTCAGCCTAACAAGGTGGAAGCCATGCTCCGGGTCTGCTTTGCCATGGGCAGAGAACCGGGACTGTGCCGTGCCACCAGGTAACTTTGGACAATATCTTCCATCTTTCCCACAGAAGCAGGAGTGGGACCATGAGGTCTTTCCTACCCACCATCTCTGGCTCTCAGTGTTCACTCACAGGCGTACAAGTAGCTTCTCAGCAGGTGCCATTACTACATCACAGCTAAATCACTCCTCCACCATCTGATCCCATGGACAACAGTGGACCTTAAACAGCTCTATAGCTGCCTCCTTTGAGCTACTGATAGGGACAACCCATCTGCCAGCAAGACCCCGTGACAGTTTCCGCACCACCATCAGTGCCATGGAACGCCCTGCAGACATAACCAAGAACCAGGGCTTGTCACTCTGTGTGGGGGCTTCCAGGGCACCTTCGTCCTTCCCCCAGCTCCTCCCCATGGTCAGCACTCGCCCTCCTGCCAACCTCCAAACATTATAGAGGGACCCAGGAATGCATCCCAGCCGCTGCTCTACATCCGCTCCAAGTCCGGTCCCCAGGTTTAAAATGTCATCTGATGGGGCTGGAGCAGTGGCCCAGCATTTGTAACACTTGGTACGTGCCAGCATGCATGAGGATTGAGGTTCAAACCCTAGTACCACATATACAACTAAGTGTTAGAGAAACAAAGGCCAGATGGGAAAAAAAATAAAGTTGATTATCTCTTTCTCTCTCTTCCTCTCTCTTAAAAAAAAAAAGTCATCTGATGATGAGACAGCTCAGCTACCCTCAGTGTTAAAGGCTAACAGGCATACCAGAAGATTAGGAGTTAGAATTGACCTGTCTTAAATTGTAAAGTTAAGAGCGCACCATGAGAGACAGGACACTGGGAAGTCAGTTCAATATCTGCTGACCATGTGGACAGCAGACGCCAGGAAGCCAGAGTCAAGACAGACAAGACCATCGACCACCAACCCACTGCGCTGGGGGAGACCATGAGGTGCCAACCCAGTGACACTGGGCAAGAGCATCAACTGCCAACCCACTGTGGGCAAGACCATCAGACCCCAACCCACTGGTCTGGGTGAGACCATCAGACGCCAACGCAGTGGCACTGGGCAAGGCCAACGAGAGTCATCCCACAGTGCTGGGCAGTGAGTCTGGTCCAGAACCTAATTAGGGACTTTCCCAGGTGCTAGGGACAAGTGAATGCATAAGATAGTCATTAAGGTAGCCCTCATCTTTATTAGCATCGTAAAGATCACAGCACAGTGGCAACAAGATGGCAAGGAGACACACGTGGTAGGAAGGAGCACGGCCAACAGAGGCGCAGGTCAGCTGAGACCCCACCTTCAGACGCAGCGACATCAGAGACCAGGTCCCTGTCCCCGCCCTAGACAGCACTATACACCTTGGTCCTTCACCTTCAGCCTGGGCCTTCTGCCCACATGCTGCCTCCCCTGGGCTAAAGGCTATGAACAAGCACCTGTGCTCCCAGGCCAGCGTGCTATGCCTGATTCTCCCGAAAGCAACTCTAGGACCAAGGTTGGGAATGAAGACTCAAATCTCGGTCTCCAGTCCTGACCTGAGCCACACACCCTAACCTAGATGCCCCATGGCTCCTGGGTTTGGGCACTGGGACGTGAAGTGGGGATCCTGAGTTGGACCCATCCGGGCCAAAGAACGGCGTCGGAGCTTCTCCATTTTAGAAAGTGTGGGACTTACCCAGGTGCTGGGACCCCAAACCTCGGGATGAGCCTGACCCCATTCTCTCGTCCCCCTACATTCTATAGGCCCTACTCCCAAATGTAAACCTCCATTGCCACCCTGGACAGGCCACGGCCACTTGCATCATTCTGGCGAAGGCCACCCCCCACCCCACCCCACCCCCGTCTGTTCACCACAAGCAGCCAGAAGGATTTTTCTAAAACGCGCTTCAGCTACCATCCCCTGCCCAAGCCGTTCGGTGGTTTCATTTGCCACTGAGACCAAAAGCCAGCCTCCTCACCAAGCTGCAGGGCCCCCTGCCTGCCCTCCCCACCATCCCACCCCACTCTGCCCCAGCCATGCCCCTCCTTGACGTACTTGCCCACCTGGAGCCTTTGTGCTCACTGCTCCCCAGCCTGGCCTTCTGGTCCACTCTGCCTACCGCTGGGGTCCCTCCTCTGTCGTCCCCCTGCGCTGGCCTACGCAGCCACATGAAGCACAGTAACCACTTGCTTGTTTATTCTCTGGCTTTGTCCAGAATGCAGCGGAGGGCTGCCCTCTCGCCTGGCTCTTCCACCAGCTTCAGCCTAGAGGAGTCAGTGCCTGGCACTCAAGAGGCCATTAGGCCTGTGTCGAAACGGCCACTGAATACATGTGCTGCCATGGAACGGCCTCCAGGAGAGACCACTACAGAAAGCCGGGTGCAAACGTCGCCCAAAATGCGTCTGCAAGCATTGGAAGAGACCCTGCAAGGCAGACGCCCTGAGGGTACAGAACCTCCAAGGGTCCAGTCGCTAGTTACAAACATCTTCTAACTCACCTGCCAATTAGTCATTGCGACAGCAACTGCTGTTTCTTTGGGGAAGAAGGTTCTATCGTATTGTTTTGTATTGCTACTACATATTTTAGGAAGAACTCACAACTGTAAATCAAAGAAAATAGCTCCTACCTTTTATTGAACGCTTCCCTACACACTAGGCACCCTGCTGATCAGATCACTTGAAGGTCTCATTTAATGCTCAAGCCAACCTTGGTGATAAATTACAACTATCTCCATTTTAGAGAGTAATCAGAGCAGCAGCTCAGCAGGCTGCCAAGTTCCCTGGCCACTACCAGGTCACCTGACCTCTGTGACCTCCGGATCGTGTGCATTTACAATACTGACTGGCACCGCCAGCATCAAGAAGGAAGTGATTTTTTTTTGTCAACGCTAACTTTGAGCTTTCTACTGGCTAAGCTAAGAGGCAGCAGTGAACAATGCATCAAGCATTATGTTACTGCAGCCAGGTATGGGAAGAAAATTCTCCTTCAATACGAAACTGCATGACTTGTATTCTACTTTTTGTGAAGCTGCGGATCAACCCCAGGGCACTCTACCACCGAGCCACATTCCAGCCTGCACTCTGTGGGACCCTCATAGGCACCACCACGGTTGAGATAAGACAATTCACTCCCTCAAGAAGTCATTACAACATCATAATGCCTGTTAATTGGCAATACTGTGACATTAACCTAATTTCTCCAGCAGGAGGGATTAGGAGTTACATGACCTATCATGTGAATATGCCAATTAACCAGCCAAGATACCCGGCCCCCAGGGAGCTTGGCCCAGTGGGAGAAATGTATAGCAGTGGCACATTTGATGAGAATTGTCACAAAGTGTGAGGTCTAAGGAAGCAGGGTGATCTGGCCAGAGGACTCCAAGAAGGTCCCCCATTTGAAGTGGGTCTTACAGGGTGAGCAGGAACTTGCAGAGCCCACCGAGTACAAGAAAAAGAACTGCAAAGCATGATTTAGAGAGGCTTAGGGTGACGTGAGTGACAGTGGGGGCTAACAGGCACCCCCATACCAGGCAGCAAGCAGTGAACTGGGGAAATAAGGTTGAGCTCAGACCCTAAAAGACTAAAATACCCAAGATGCACATCCTCTGGACCAGGACAACAGCGAGCCACTAGGGGCTTCTGGAAAACTGGAACCAGCCTGGGAGTCCATCGCCCAATGCCCAGATGAAGAAGAGGTAGCATGCCCGCACAGTGGAGCTTCAGGCAGCCGTAAGAAAAATGAAATTGTGGCATTTTCAGGAAAATGGGTGGAACTAGAGACCATCGTGTTAAGCAAAATAAGTCAGAAGGTTAAGGATCGTGTGTTTTCTCTCACATGTGGAAGTTAAGGAAAAGAAAGGTGAGGTGAAGCTCACGGAAATGGGAAGAAGCAAGGGACCAAGGGATTGGAGGGGGGAGAGCTGAGGAGTGACACCAGCTAAATTACACTGTCATATCTGCGCACGTGTGAATATGTTTCAAACCCCACCAATATGTACAACTATGATGCACCAACCAAAAAAGGCGGGGGGAAAAGGCTTCCAGAAAAGGAGGGGAGCCACCAAAAAGCTTCCCTGATGCAGAACGGCCTCTCTGGAGCCTCGGTAGCCACCAGATTAATAGGTATCTGGGTCTGAGTCGATCTGATGGCTCTGAATATTTAATTAAATGAATTTCCTAAACACAAAAAGCTGATACATTTTAATGTGTTCCCCCCGCCTCTCTCACTCTCTATGGCAACTAATCTTAATTATCTCTGAACACTGAGCTCACGAAGAAATCTCACCTGCTCATCTTCAGAGAGAACAGTCACGGGTTTACTCTGAGTATTCAATGTGCATTTTCATAGGTTTAGGGCTTAATTAAATAGCATTGAAATCCATGTGCAGGTTATTGAAAGTGTAAGTACCTGGAATGCTGGGGAAATATTTAGAACATAGCGATGTTGAAGCAGTTATTGAAGAGCAGAAAAGTCCCGAAGATACTCACCATAAGCCCGGCTCTGTGAACGGGGAAAACGTGATGATGCTTTAGAGGCTCTCTCCCCTTTATGGAGAAAAGTGGTAGACAGTGACCCAAGCCCAACCCTCAGCCCTCTCCCCTCCTCACCCCGCGGCACAGAGACTCGATCCTACCACCCCACACCAGCTTCAAACCTGCTTCTGCCAAGGTGGTATACATGACCCCAAGTTTTTAGAAAAGTTATCCCCAAGCAGAATAAATGGAGGTAACCCCCAGGAGAACAGGGCAACTGAGAGATGGAACCAGTCTAAAGGGGCAAACCTGCATACTATTCACCAAAACATGCACCAAGTCAGTCATCTGCCCATCAACAGAGCACCTGAGTGCCCAGCACTATGCCAGCCAAATCACAAATGGCCCTTCTCCTCGCTGCGCTCCATCTCTCTCCTACAATTCTGCAACTGCATAAATTATTCAGAGGAGGAAACTGAGGTTCAGAGAAGCCCATTCACTTCAAGACCAAACGTCCTACCCAGGGGGATTTGAAGTGAGGCAAAAAGACCAAGGTGAGCAGTGAGGCCCGAGCCACTGACATCGCAAGATTGGGACAGCTTGTGTCACACAAGAAGCCCCATTGTCACATGGACCGTGGGGGAGGGTACAGAACACTGAGGCAGGAAGTCAAGCAGAGTATTGTTCCCCCAAGACCACCCTAACCCCAGTCAAAGGCCAGTCAAAGTGGGCTGACATGTGGAACGCTGCTGAGCTGAGCACTTTCTGTAGCTAGGCAGAAAAGCCCTGGGGGGATCCTACCACCATCTTCTCTACTTTGCATTGAAGAGAATGAGACAGAGAGGTCAAGAAACTTCCCTAAGGTCATCCAGCTTAATGAGAGCACCAAGGATTCTTCAGCAAGCACTGCTTCGCCGCCCAAACCAAAGGTCACCAAGTCCTGTGCGTTCTCCGTGCTGAGGCCTCTTGGCGCTCTCTCAGCGCCAGCTCCCGCCTCAGCCTGCCCTGCTTACAGCACAGCTGCTTGGGCTAGGGGATGGATATTTGGGGTAATCAGGGTTGCTGAGTGGAAGCTGGGGAACTTGTCAGGCAGGGGTGTCTGAGGCTGAGGAGGGTGCTGCTGACTGCCGCCTCTGGGGGAGGACAGGCTACGTGAGAGGTACAGAGGGCCCAGCGCGGGTGGCAGTAGGGAGAGCGCAGGCTGCATGTGCAGACATTACCTCATGAGAGCATCTCAGGTTGGGCTCAGGAATGATTCTGTTGCTAGGGCAACAGCAGCAGGTCCCAGCCAGGGAGAACCCAGTGTAGCTGCCTCTGCGCAGGAGCAGGGAGGCTCCCAGGCAAGGGGGTGGCCCTGGACCTGGCAGCAGACACCCCTGACCATCGACCTATCCAAAGGGAGAAGGGACCTCACCAGCTCTCCAGGGAGGCAGCAAGGTCCAGGAAGCAGAAGCCACTTGAGCCCTGTGCCAGGCCACCAATAGACCAATCTGAGGATGCCTGGGGGCCCTCCCCTCGTGGAGAGAGTTGTGTGGGACAGCACACCAGGATTTACCCCGAGCTGACGTGGCACTGGCCTTCCCTACAAGTTGGGGTCTCTAGAGCTGCAGCCAGGCCTCAAAGCAGCTTGAGCCTATCCAGGAAGCAGAGGTGAGCCTTCTCCAGGAGATCCCTCTGCTCACCCACCTGTCCTATCAGGACCATGAAGAAGAGCTGAGAGTCAGCCCAGCTCCCCGAGACATGAGGAAACTCGAGACTTGGGTTCTCCCGGGGGTGGGGTCTCGCCTCCCCAACCAAATGCCAGACTGACCCTTCCCCTTAGCACCCGGCAGCGAGAGCTGACCATCTGTCCACGCGCTCACATTCAAACTTCTCACCGCTGCAACAGTAACAAAGCTGAGCCTCAGTTTCCCTCAGTGTTCCTCTCGGGCTGTGACCTCACAGGTTTGGGCAGACACACACAGCTCTTCACTGCCTGCAGATTTTAGCTTCTCACACTGCTTTGCAGAGGAGCGTGGGGACCGCAGGGCAGTTGTGGGGCATGGGGTGTGCACCTGCCAGCTTGCCCAGGGGATGTGACCCGCCCCATGATCTGGGGGGTTCCTCCTGCAGCTGTGGGGGAGTTCGGGTCCCCTCAGGCATCGGTGGCCAACTGCTGCTGGCTCTGGCACTCCTTTTCTGAGTGAGCTTAGGCATCGTTTCGCCTGTTAATTTCCTCCTCTTGCAAAAGGAAGAAAATTATCCTGAACAATCTCAAAGCTTCATGGAAGAACTTCAAGGCTGAAAAGTGTCATCAACCTGAAAGACAAGGAACCCATGACATAAAGTAGATGGCATTAAAAACAGTGGCTTGGGAGCTGGAGTGGTGGTTCAGTGGTGACGGTGCTTGCCTGCCATGCGCAAGTACAGGGGTTCAAACCCCAGCACCCACATACACCACTAAGTATCAGAGCAACGAAATCCAAGTGAAAAACTCAATAAAAATTGATTCTCTCTCTCTCTCTCTCTCTCTCTCTCTCTGTCTGTCTTTCTATCTTAAAAAACAAAACAAAACAAAACAAAAAAAACCACTAGCTCAATCTGGTCCAAAGTCAAGGTGGAGGAGGGCAATAGGAGGGCTCCCACCACGGTTCTGAGACTGGGGCACCTCCAGGCACTGGGCTGGGCTGCGGAGCAGGTCAGCAGCAAGCACCCTGAGGCTCCAGTCTGGCCCTCGCCACTCACTGCTCTGGGACCTGGCACCTCTTAGGGCTCCAGATTCTACACAGGTAACTTGGGGTCCTGCTCTGTGACTCTCTGGACAGCTGGAAGGATCACTGGGCCGACGCAGGGTGAGGGGTGAGCGGCAGTCACAGGCCACCTTTGCAGCAACCCTAGAAAAGTGACACCCAGCACCCTGTTTTTCCAAAGAGGAAACGGAGGTCCACAGAAGTTGATGCACTGGCCCAGCATCACTCACTAACGGGACTTCTCATTCCAGAACCCAGACTGCAGCACAGCTGTCTCTCCCACGCTATGATGGAGGCCCATGACCTCCCAAACCCGCAGGTCCTGACAGCAGCATTACCAGCCGTCGGAACCTTGGTTTAGGCAGGACGTCGACAGCTCATGAGCCAGGGCGTGGCAGCAGCAACCTGCTTGCTCTACACACACCGTACCCCATGCACACTCTGAGCCTAGCGCAGGGTCCCGTCCCTCCCTAACAGAGGGGCTCAGCTGAGGCCTGCCCTCACTGGATGCTGCAGAGAGGCACAGCATGGAAAGGTCTGGAAACAGAGGTGTCCTGCCTGGGGCCACCACAGTTACAATGCTTCCTCTGGCTTTCCTCTGTGAGGGTCCCGTCTGCAGGGTGGGGACTCAGGCAGCCTGCAGGGAAAGTGTATGCCAGCTGGTGCCAGCTGCAGACTCGGGGCTCCTGCACAGACGCACGCGGCGCCCCAAGGCCCAGCCCTCCCCGCGCTCGGGAGCTTTCCTCCCCTCCCCAGCTGACCCCTTGCTCATTTCCTCTGCCTTCCCTGGGCTCCCTGCCCCTCCCACACCCCCTCCACTTTCCTGCAGAGT
>PVKS010024140.1:0-31446 GCA_004027875.1 Aplodontia rufa | reverse complement strand
GGTTTCATCTTCTGTAAAGTGGAGGTTATCTATAAAATGAGGGTAATAAAAACAGTGCTTCTGTGGCAACCAGTGTTGAGTAATTGGGTGTCAGAGGACCCCAACATGCGTGGTTATCTGCGGTGCTTTCAGTGACAGGTAGTGCTGAAGTCTTTGATAAAGTCTTTCTTCTAGATTTCCAATCTCCACAAGGCTATTTCTTCACAGCATCTTTCTGAAGAATCGGGCCCCTGTGATCTCTTTGGGTTGGACGCACACCCCTCTATTGGCAGCTCTTATTCTTATTTCAAAGGAGGAAACATTTATGGGCAGATAGGAGCTGGGAGATCATTTTTAAAGGATGATACTGATATTGATTTTAGTAAATCATTTATTTTTATTTAAATTATAAAATTAGCACACAACCACTTTAGAAAACCTGGAAAACACCAAATCTCCTTAGCCAACGATGATTTAATATTTGGCTACATTTTCCTTTTTATTATTGTACCAGCAATTCAGGATGATTTATACCGGAAGTTTAGAATGGTTAACTTTGCCATCCTCCTACGTATTGTTTTCCAGTCTGCTTGTAACATTCAGCAGTAAGCATTATTCATGTTGGACGCAGTCTCCGTGGCTAACTCTAGATGACCCAGAGCACAGCTCCCCACTGCTTCTTCTCCCCCAGCTGGTTCCCCGCTGCCCTCTTAGACTGCAGACACTCGGGTCCTCCTGGTGTGGCTCCAACGCACCTCGCCCTTCTCTGCCCCAGGGCCTTTCCACCACCTGCCCTAACTCTAAAGGACTTTCCTGGTTCTTTAAGTGGCCAGGTCCTTCCCACCTTCCACAGCCCAGTTCCACTGTCACGTCCTCACAGAGTCCCCTGTGACCATCCTGGATGGGTAACAACTCCACCAACCTCTCTTTCTCTCACCACCCTGCTTTAGATGCTCCTTGCAGTGTGTGTGTGTGTGAGTGTGTGTGAGTGTGTGTATGTGTGTGTATGTGTGTGAGTGTGTGTGTGAGTGTGTGTATGTGTGTGTGAGTGTGTGTGTATGTGTGTGAGTGTGTATGTGAGTGTGTGCGTGTGTGTGAGTGTGTGCGTGAGTATGTGTGAGCGTGTGTATGTGTGTGAGTGTGTGTGAGTGTGTGTGTGTGTGTGAATGTTGTCACCTGAGATGATCTCATCTATTTTTCTGTCTTATTTCTCTCTGCTCATTTTCCCACTCCCACCAAGGACTGTGTGTTCCCTGAGGACATCCACCCTGTCTTCCTCATTTGTCACTGGTTCCCCAGTGGATGGCATAAGGCCTGTCACATAGTAGGAGCTCAGTAAACGCTTGTTGAACAGATGGCTGGCTGTGCGGCTGGGTGGATGGATGGATAGGGAGGTGGCAGGGACGGTGTCTGGGGGTGGATGGATAATTGGGGGTGCATCGCACTTCCTCCAGCCGTTCCCCAGTTCCGCGTGTATGGTGAGCGCTTCCCCATGATATTTTTAATTGCTCTGAAAAAGTGAACCACGCCAACGGGAAGGAAATTGGACCGACGTGTCTTTTGGGAAAGCTGACCCCTATCTGGGGACGAAGCCCTGGGTCCCAGTCCTGGGCACTCGTTTGGGTTCCTCCACGAATGGGTGACCTGGAGGTTGAGAGGGTGGCGAGGCTCTGAGGTCCTGTCGGATGCCCGCCCACCACTCCTCTTCTTGTTCCCATGCAGTGGGCCGGAAGCAGTTCATGCGGTTTGAGTGGGCGAATCACGCAGCTGAGGCCCTGGGCTGTGAGTTCGAGGAGCTGAACACAGCCACCTTCAAGCACCACCTGCGGCAGATCATACAGCAAGTGACGTCCAGGCCGAGGCCCCGGGGACTTGAGGAGGAGGAGGCCAGCCCAGGTACTGCTCTGCTGCCTCCCCGGGTCCCAGGGCCTCCTCTGGCCCTGCCACTGGGGATGCACAGCATTCTTTGGCTTGCTTATCAAGGACTTATTGAAGCCCTACTCTGTGCTCCTGTGCAGGTGCATGGGCAGCTCTGAGGGTGGAAGCGGACAGGTTCCCACCTGCTTGGTGCTTATGGTCAGACAGGTAGCTCTGCCCAGTGGGGGTGAGGCTGCTGGGTCCTGGGGGGGACCCTGAGCTGGGGGTGGGTAACCTGGGGCAGTGCGAGGGGCCAAAGCTTCTCCACTGGATTTCACATTAGCCGTGGGAAGGACCAGAGGCGCGGCTGGTGTGGCTGGAGACTGGCGGAGGGTGGCTGGGGAAGAGGTCACAGTGCGAGGCGGGGTCAGCTCACGCAGCTCTGTTGAGGAGTTTTATTCTCTATGGAGGCTCTGGAGTGGCTTACGCAGGGGAGGCTGTGTTTCCACTTAGTTTGGGGAGTAAGTGGAAGAAGGGGAACCCAGTTGGGAGCTGATGTCGGTCCCCAGGTGAGAGGGGCTGCTGCTGGACTGGGGAAGTCATAGTGGAGAAGGGATCAGGGGTCAGATGCTGGGGCTGCCTTATCAGGTGAGGTGATAGCGTGAGCCTTAGGGGAAGCGTGGCTTCCTGATTTGGGCCTGGACAGCTGGAGGAATGAGGGTGCTTCTCGCTGACATGGTGGAGAAGCAGAGTGCCTTGGTTCTGTACCTGCAAGGATGGGCTTGCAAACAACCCCAGGTCTGCAACCTCCGCTCACCAGCGCCCTCCTGCGGAAGGGGAGTGGGAGGGGCCCCTTGGGGCTCTCAGTCCATGGGGCCTCCGGGGACCCCCTAGACGTAGCTCTGCCTGAGACAGCGGAGTGTGGGTTAGGTAGGGGCTGCTCTGAGCTATGGTTTCCAGGCACATCCCTTAGAGACCCCTTGGATCTTTGGAGCTACCGCCGTATTCCAAAGACCCCAGCTGGATGTGGGGCCTTCAGAGCTTCCTCCAGGTCTGTGCTCTCCCCATACACCACACACTTTGCACACACACGCACACACACGCGCACACCGCTTTGTGAGCCCGAGTCAAGCTTTGAGGCTGAGGTCTCTGGAGGGAGACATTAAGCCAACGGGTTCTGCAGGCTTCAAGAGATGCGGGAGGCTGTGGGTTGCCTAGCAACAGCCCAGGGAGGGGAGAGTGGAAGGAGGCAGAGGAAGGGCTTTGGGGGCCTCCGCCGGCTGCCTCCGATGGACTAGAACAACTCTCTCTAGGCACCAAACTCAAGGGTCAGGGCTTTGTAATGTGACCCCACGCTCCTCCCCCTGCGGTGTCCAACACAGACTCATCAAGTGCGGGCATGTGAATGGCAGGCACCTGCTCAGGTGTGTGCGCGTTTAGGTGCAGTTGGAGACCGCGACAGCAATCGCAGTGTCGTGAGCTCCTCCCGACGCCGTAGGTGGATTCTCTCCCTCTCTCATTCCGTATTCTTCCACACCTAACTCCCAGCCCATCTCTGCATGAGTGGACTACAGATCGTATACCCCAAGGCTGGAGCTGGACATTTGAGTTGTCTCAAGAAAAGGATTCTCAACAATTTAATCAAAACGTGGAAGAATCTCTGCACCCAGACATCTTTGTTTCTCACACGATTTCATTAGAATAAGAGCGTAGGAGTGAAATTATTAACTCCCAGTACATAAGCATGTTATAGTTTCTGGTATAAAATCGTCAAAATTTCCCTCCAGGAACGGCAAACGTTGATTGCATTCCAATTACATAGCAGGCACTGTGGGTTTAAAGGTCAAAAAGCTCAGAGAGAGTCCCTGAATTCCTGGGCATGTCCAGCCTCATGAGGGAGACACAGATCAATAAAACAACCGCACCACTAAAGACTATGACATAGTTTGTGTATTCAAAGCTGGGCAGAGCTGGGAATTGGCCTAATGGTGGTAGTGGCAGTCAAGGAAGGCTTCCTTGAGGAGGTGACTGTGTTAGTTCTCTGTTAATGTAACAGAATACCCAAGTTTATCAAATTAAAAAGAGGAAAGGTTTATTTTGGTTTACAGTCCTGGAGGTTTCAGATCCATGGCCCATTGGTCTCACTGCCAGGCCTGTGGTGCAGCAGCGTGTCGTGGCGGGAGTGCAGGGCAGAGAAAGCCCTTCAGCACCCAGGAAGCAGCCAGGGTGAGAGCAGGGGTGAGGAGAGAGAATGAATGAGAGAGAGAGGGAGAGAGCGCAGCAGAGCAGGACCTCACTATTCCTTGAAAGAATGTGCCCCCTAGCCAGGTGTGGAGGCACACGCCTGCAATCCCAGAACTCGGGAGCCTGACACAGAAGGATCCCGAGTTCAAGCCCAGCCTGGGCAATGTAGTGAGACGCTGTCTCAAAAAATAAAGATGGGGGGGGCATGACCCAGTATCCTCTGACCTCCAGGCTCACTTCTTGAAAGTTCCACCACTGCCCAACAGGTGGAGGCTGGGGACCGAGTCTTTGCACACATGGACCTCCAGGGGAAGTTCCAGATGCAATCTTTGGCAGTGCCATTGATTGTGCCCTCAGGGATGGGCAGGAGAGCAGCTGGGAGGAGGAGGGCCGGGTTGTGCCAGTCCCTGTGGGTCCTGGTCCTGACGAGTCATCTGTACTTTGTCCCGGGAGCGAATGTGGGCACAGTATTTCAGCAGTGGGGGCCTGCGGCTGGGAAGGGGCTCTTTCCAAGTCGAGAGACCCCTGCTGCTGTGGAGAGCTGTCCCGAGCCCTGCAAGGTGGTGATCGCAGGGTGACTCCATCCTCTTTCCGCCCGCAGGGCTCAGGATGACGGGCGTGGAGTGCGTGGAGGGCATGGCCTCGGGCCTCTACCAGGAGCTCTTTGCCGCTGTCATCTCGCTCATCAACAGGTAATGGTGGCCTCTTGCAGGTTCCCCAGCATTGGGTGGGTTTGCAGAGTGGCATTTCCCAGCTGGCAACCTTGGCTGCTGCTGGCTGCGTGACTTCCGTGACCAGTCCTCTCACCTCTCCGACCTCCCTTTCCACTTCTGCAAAATAGCTCTGTTCCCCAGGGGTAGCGAGAGGATTACGAAAAATAAGTGAATGTAAACAACCCAGGAGCGGCTGTAAAACACCCACGGCGAAAGCTAAGGACCTTTAGGTGCCCCTCATGGACCCCCCTTGTTTGCTTTGCCTCTTAGCATTGACTGCTGGCGTCAGCCCATTGCGCAGATGGGGAGATGAAGGCAGGGAGGGCTGGAGCCGGAACTGCGTCTCCTACCTTTGCTTCCCTGAGCAGTCCAGCACCTTGCTCTTCTCAGTTATTGTTCCAATTTTTCCTGCGGGGACTGGGCAGCAAGCTGGCAGGATTTCGGGGTGGGCCGGACATGTCTGTGTCTCTGTGCCGGCCTGCAGGCACGGGGCTGTCACAGCTCCGTGCACAGCGCTCCCTTGAAGCTGCTCCAGGCTGGGCTCCCCTCCCTCCTCCATGAGCTGATGGAGCACAGGAAGCCCAGCCAGTCTCTGAAGCCCTGGGAGGGGCACGAGGCCCTGCAGAGCAGCAGAGCCACCAGGGTCTCCAGGCTGTTGCAGCCAGAGTCAGCTCTGGAGTAATCACCATCTGAGGCCACAGACACATTATCTAGAGACCAAGGGCATCGTGTGTGCTCAGGGGGAGAACAGGGACGGGAAAACCACAGGCAGAGGAACTGGCGCAGCCACCCAATGGCGCTGGTGAGTCCTCGGTGCTCACATCTGTGAAATGGGTCCATCGATGCCAGCCATTCCCACTGCCACCCTGCAAGAGCACCTGGCAGGGGTCAGCTCACTTCACCTTCCTCATCTCCACCATGTCCGCGAGGTGGCTGCTCTCCCTGACCCTGTTTAGTGGGTGGAAATCCGCAGCCAGGGGAAGGCAGAGCTCAGGCTGAGACTCAGCGTTCTCCCGTGCAGATCATGCTGATGATAACAGCGGATAACGCCCACTGAGCACTGCGCACCTGGCAAACATCCGCTTCCCAAAGTGGATGCACGGCCACGAGCAAGAGTAGCCCCTGGAGCTGCTCCTCATCACTGGCCCTGTCACAGAGGAGGCAGCTAGGGCTCAGAGAGGTTGGGCATCTCTCCCGAGACACACACACACCCATGCAGGGCAAGGCGGAAGCCCACGTGTGACTGCTCCCACGTCTAACGCCTGCATTTTAATATGATCAAACCCTGCTTTGTCCCCACTGAGAGCTTCACCAAGAGCATCCAAGGTGACAGCTTGAAAGAACCTTTTAAACTAATGCACTCAACAGGATTAGTTTTTTGCCAAGCTTGGGTGGTGCGCACCTGTAATCCCAGCAGCTTGGGAGGCTGAGGAGGGAGGATCATAGTTCAAAGCCAGCCTCAGCAACTCAGCAAGGCCCTAAACAACTTAGCAAGACCCTGTCTCAAAAAAAGAAAACAAGAAAGGCTGGGGATGTAGCTCAGTGGTTAAGCGCCCTGGGTTCAATCCCTGGTACAGAAAAAAAAAAAGGTTATTAGTTTTCTATTTCAGTGTGCCCCTGGGGAGAGCAAAGGAGGCCCCAGATTTAACTTTGTGCCAGTTCACTGGCGACCTTCAGCGGTCAGTGCTCCATTCTAGGCGGTGGTCAAGTCACAGTTCCCGAAAGCTGACTCAGCCTGTGCATGACGGGGGGCACTTTGAACTTTTTAACCCCTTTCATCCTTACTGGAGCCCTTGGGATCAGCCCACTTACTTCCGCTGCTGTTTACAGTTGGAGAAACTCATGCTCAGAGAGGTTGTCACTCTCCCAAGGTCACACAGTCTGTAAGTGGTGAGCTTCGATTGGAAACCAGATGTGCTGGATCTCTAAACCCACCTAGCAGGCTACCTCAGTTTCTCCATCTCTGCTATGGGGGAAAAGGAAGCTTGGACCCGCGGGTCCTCAGATTCTGCATTGTCTCAGGGCCTCTGTCTTCTCTCTCTCTAGAGCCTTCTCCTCCCACCATCTGTCCATGGCTTCCATCATGGTGGTGGACTTTCCAGGCTTTCAAAACCCCCGGCATCAGGGCAAGGACCGGGCGGCCACCTTCGAGGAGCTGTGTCATAATTATGCCCACGAGCGCCTGCAGCTGCTCTTCTACCAGCGGACCTTTGTCTCTCCGCTGGAGCGCTACAAAGAGGTATGGCTCAGTGGAGACCGGGGGCTGCGGTATGGCTCAGGGGAGGCTGGGGGCTGCGGTATGGCTCAGGGGAGGCTGGGGGCTGCGGCAGCCCTTGGTTTTCTCCTGGGGGGTTCACCAGGGGCAAAGCCCTCCTTCCCGGGCCTCTGCTTCCCCGCCTTCTCTGCAGCAGGGACTTCACCCAATGCCTCCCGCACCCTCCAGTGCAGAAACGCCAAGGGACGGGGGCTTCTCTGGGCCCTGTTCCCTCAGCTGCTCCTTCTCCAGGGAGACCTATTTCTCCTTCCCCTTCACAAAGGCTGATCGTTCCTTCCCCAAGGTGCCCGGTCCTTCACGCACTGTCATTTGGTGCAAACCCTCCGTACTGCTGTGGGGCACAAGGTGACAATTTCTCACAAAGCTGATGGAGCAGGTGCCCTCGAGGTCAGCAATTTCCCTTCTAGGGAGCACTTAGCAGAACTGCGGGGGAGGATCCAGGACACATTTGGCACAGGCAGGGACACATCCCTGAGAGTCCTGCCATTAAAAAAAAAAAAAAAAGAAAAATCAGAACATTCACGCACGTCTCAGTCTGATGTGTGCTGCTTTCACCAAAAATCTGGGAGTGGCTGCTGTACGTTGGATGTAGATTTATTTCCTGACCTTTCTGGAAGGTGCTGGAAGGTATAATCTTGGGCAAGGGCTGCTCTCTGCATCCAAGGAGGCTCCTCATTGTTCCAGAATCTGGAAGAGAGGGGTTCTGTCCTCGGGGGCTGGAAACAGCAGAGCTGAATGCTATGGGGACCTCTTTTATAAGGCCTTAGGCCCCAGAGGGGTCCTCCGGGCCTATCTCCCCATAAAGGCCCATCTGTCGACATTCTCACATTGTCACCTGGTCACTACCTTTCAACACCTGTATTTTGGAGGGGACACATTCAGACTGTAGCCACACAGGAAGTGCATGAGACCCAAGTGTGCAGCTCAATGAATTTGTCCAAATGGACATATGCATGAGGCCATCACCCAGGTGACAATGGGGACATTGCCAGGTCCCACATCTCTACTCCTTCCTTCTCTGAAGGTGACCACTTTGTCTCCACTAAGTACTAATTGCAAAATATTAGAAACGGCCCCATTGTTCATTCATAGGATGGTAGAGGTTGAAATGATGGTCTCTTCTTTGGTGGGAGTCCATATGATAATAGAAAGGACAGCATGAGTCTGGATAAATTTCAAAGAACATTAATGAGCTTTGATTGGAATTCTGTCACTTACTGGCTGTGTAGCCATAGGAAAGCCACTCACCTTTTCTGGTCCTTAATTTCTTCACATGGAGAATAGAGATGATAATTCTCCTGTACCAGGTAGCACTTGCCACAGGAAGACCGCATAACAAACTACCCCTAATCAGAGTGGCTTTCCAAGACCCTGTCGTCCTTGCTCTCAGGTCTCTGGGTAGCCTGGGTGGCTCTTCTGGTCTTGTCTGGGTCTCTTGAGCAGTGATCAGGTGTAGGTTGGGTAGGTGCCTGGATGGTCCCTCACTGGGCTCTCTTGTGTGTCTGGGCAGGGGGCTGCTGGTCATGAACGGTCCCTGCTCCCCCAATTCCTTACTCTCCAGCAGCAAGCGCAGGCGAGTGCCATGGTGTTGGGTGGGTTCCAAGCCAGCAAGCAGAGGTGCACGGGGCACCCTGAGGCTTCGATTGGAGCAGACACAGGATCACATCTGCTGTGTTTGAAGAAGCTGTAATATCAGTCTGCAAAGAGCTTGGATATAGGCAGGGGTACAGCTTATTTTTTATGTTTTCGTAATTATTACCGCATTCCTCAGGTGGCTATTTTGAGCATCCGATGAATTAGGATAGAAAGTGCCTCATCTGTATTAGACTTTCAGTATATGGCAACCATAATCACTATTTTTTGCCAAAATGTTTCACTTCTTCCTTATTATCAAAATAATGCATACTCTTTATTTTAAACAAACCTAGAAAATGCACATACACAGAAGCAGCCAACGCGATTTCCCTTCGCACCCCAACTCATAACCACTGCCACCACTTCTGTAATTCAACCATCGATTTTCCATACAATTTTCTCTAGAGATCTCTTATCCTTCTATGTACACGATCTTGCCGTCCACGATTTTCCTGATAGCATTGCATTATCTTTCCTCACTCCATTTACAGATTTTAGTAAATGTGCATTTCAGCGGTCATGTCAGATTTCTGATTATTAATTTTGCTTTTGCTATCTGGGTGATTTTGAGAGAGGAGAGAGAAAGAAACCATTTTGTTTTTCCAGCTGGCCTTTGTTTCTCCGACACTTAGTTGTGTACGTGGTGCTGGGCTTTGAACCTGGGTCCTCGTACGTGCCAGGCAAGCGCTCTAACCGCTGAGCAGCTCTCCAGCCCCATCTGGGTGATTTTGAAGTGGAAGACATGCAGAACTCTGTATTGGTCCTCTTGTGCACAGCAGTGTCGGAACGTTTTGGTTACTGTTAATGGTAACTGTTATCAGCCATGGTTTTCTGATTGTTTCCCCCATCTCCAAGCCCCCTCAGTCCAGCATTTATTAGGTGCTCAGCAAATATTTTAAAACTTTGTAGCGTAGCAGCAGTTCCTGACAAAGTTCCCGACACAGTTGCTGATCGTCTGCGTGAGGGATAACACCAGGAATACTGGAATGTGGGTCCACCATCTCTCTTCTATAAGGGCCAAGAGGCAGGGAAAACAAGCAGCCTGATAAAAAATTGGGCAAGTGCCTTGGATAGGTAATTGTCCAAAGAATGCAAATACCGAGAACACCAGAAGGTGCTGTGCATGCATCCCTGATCACTAGGCACTTGCAAATCAGATCCACCATAAGGTGGCCCCTTGTGCCCGTCAGGATGGCCACTGTCACGGCAAACACACACAAATGGAAAAGAGCAACTGGTGGAGATGTGACGCAGCCGGAACCTGCTCGAGGTTGGTGAGAACGGGAAACAGCACACCACGGAGTTCCTCGGAAAGCTGAAGGCAGGCCAGGCACGGTGGTGCACGCCTGTGATCCCTGCGACTCCAGAGGCTGAGGCAGGAGGATCACAAGTGCAAAGCCAGCCTCAGCCACTCAGCAAGGCCCTTAGCAACTTGTCTCAAACTAAAAAAAAACAAAAACAAAAGGGCTGGGGATGTGGCTCCGTAGTTAAGCACCCCTGGGTTCTATCCCTGGTACAAAAAAAGAAAAAATTGTGGAGGTGTCAAAGTTCAAAGTTTATGTTATGAGTATGTCCAGAACTTTCTAACCCTGCTTAGCTCACGTTGGAGCTAACTTTTGCGTCCTGTGGTTTCTAGGAAGGTGTTCCTGTGCAGTTTGACCTCCCAGAGTCCTCCCCAGCGACTACGGTGGCTGTCGTGGATCAGAATCCCTCCCAGGTAACAAGGGACCTGTAACCAGGGCTCTCAAAATGTGACTCCTTGGTGAAATGCCAGCAGGTCTGAGCTCTGGCTACTCGTTCTCCACACTGTCTGGACCTGGAACCCCGGGGGGTTGGGGGCTGTTGGAGACGCTGAAGCCTGGGATCTGCCAGGACTCTGGGGCGTGGCCCTGGCAGCTGGAGATTGATATGTGCTCGGGCTGAGGTCCCCTGCTCACCTCTGCGTCCCAGAGTGAGTGGACTTGATAGAGGACACTCAGAATCCTCCAGCCACACTGTCCTGGCAAGACCAGGTGCTCTGACGAAGGTGCTGGCCAGTAGAGACTGAGTTCTTGGGGAGTAAAGAACAGGGGTGGACACCCTTGAGAGCGCTCAGGCTCTGTTTTGGGAGATGCCAGGGTCGACCTCACTCCTCTCGTCCCCAGACGTCCTCAGAATCCGCTTTGCTGACCCCTGACCTGCACTTTGACTCAGCTCTGTCCTAGCCCTTGGCCCTTTCACTGGACCTCCCCTGGCCCCTTCACATTTGGACGTGAAGGTGCTTGGGCTGAGGAACCTGCCTGGCGGCGTCTAATCTTGGTGACTTGGGCTCATGGCTTCACCTCTCTGAGCCTCAGTGTTCCCATCTCTGGAAACGGAATGCTGCTCTCCCCGGGGGGTTCTGCAAGACAGTGAGACTTTGCACACAAGCACCAGGCAGGGACACCCTGGAGGGGTCCCGCACGTGGCCTCTCTCCTGCCCCTGGACTTTGCAGGCTTCTCTTTTCCTCTCTTCTCTTTTCCTCTTTCCCTTCCGTTGACTGGTCTCTGAGCTTTCCTGTGGTCCTCGGTGGGCTGCACCTGTCATGGCCAGGCCCTCGTAAGCCACCATGTTTAAGCCTCTTGTTGGTCGCTCTCTGGCTCAGCCCCTCCCCGCCCAGCTTCCTCTCTTCTCCTTCTCCTTGGAAGAGCTAGGCCCGAAGAGACAACTCAAGAGCTATGGGAAGGGTGGAAGTTCCCTGGGGCTGCTGGGCTGTGACTTCGGCTGTTTGAGGATGGGCCACTGTCCACTTCAACCCCAAAGGAAGCGGCCCAGATGAAGGCCCAGGTTAGGTGGGCTCCAGCTCCAGCTCTGTCGCAGTGACTCACCCTGTTATCCTGGAGTGCACCCCCGCCCCGTGGGCTCCGAGGGGTGTGGACCAGTGTTCTCCAGCTTCAGCGCCCAGAGCGTCATGTCCCGGCAAGCCCCTGGGTCCTGGCACCCTGGGATGGTTGGCCACTGTCCCCGTGCATTTGCCCCACAACTTCCCAGCACCACGTTTGGTTGTGGTCGCCCCTGTGAGCCCTCATGTAAGCCCTGGAAACTCCCCAGACAGATCTCTCTACCTTAAGCAAAGTTAGAGATGTGCCTATTGCTGGAGCTAGCGGCTAAGCTGAAAATTCTGCGTCTGTGCTGTTGAATCCAGTTTACTTTCTCCTCTGAAATGGTCTTCGAGTGCTTGTTCTATTGAAATGTATTCCTCAAGACTTTAGTTTGGAAAAATACAAAGACTTCTAAGAGGAAGTGGTATGGATGGAATCAATCCTTTCATGTTTGGCTATGTACAAATAGACTAGCTGCCTACGTCTACCTAGAAAGATACAATTTATAGAAAACTTACCCTTGTTAATGCCTCCTTTCAGCTCTCTAAGGAAGCTCCATTTTCCATAGGGGGAAATGAGGCCCAGAGAGGTACAGTAAGTTGCCCAAGGGTGCACAGGAGGAAAAGACAGAGACAAGATTCAAACCCTTGCAATGAAGAGGTTGTTACTGGTTTTGTGGCTTCAACACTGGGAGTTTGGGGGTAGATGGAAGCACAGGTTGAAGCAGGCTGCCTGAGTCCTGATGGCTGGGACTGGCCTCTGTCTGGGTCAGGACCTCTCAGTGTCTCCTGCGTCTCCCGCCAGGTCCACTTACCAGCTGGAGGAGGTACTGAGGATGCCAGGGGCCTTTTCTGGGTCTTGGATGAGGAGGCGCGGGTAGAGGGCTCCAGTGACAGCGTGGTGCTCGAACGTCTGCGTGCAGCCTTCGAGAAGGGAGCTGGAGCTGAAGGTATGGGATCAAGGGTCTGGGGGTGCGGGAGTCCTGCCTGGGTGGTTGGCATCCATCCGTCAGCCAGGAAAAGCCCCGACAAGGCCTGCACGGAGGCTGCGAGCTCAGAGATGTGTCGCGTGAGCCCGAATGTGCTTTCATTCAGTTACGGCTTTTCATTGTCGTGCACAACAAGGCATCTGCAGCTACTGTGTGCTGGGTACTGGTCTGTATGGCAGCGAACCAGCGTGACATGGCCCGTGTTCTCCTGGGGGACAGACAGTGGGCAGGCTGAAGGTGCGCACCGAGCAGCCCTCATTTCTCTGGCAGCAGAGACAAATGCAAGAGGTCACATCTTATAGAAAGCAGGGCCACAATGCAGGAAAGGATGGGGATGTCACCTGGACTCAAGCCCAGGGTCCTGTGGACCTGTTCTGGGTGGGAAGGCAGCCAGCCAGGTGTGAGAGAAGCTGCCCCGCCCCCAGGGAGGTGGGCGGAGTCTGGAGGGATTGGCAGGTAGAGTCCCCGGCCTTTGGTGAGGGGTTGGATTGGTGAGAAGTGAGAAGGGAGGTGGAGACATCAAGCTGGGACAGTGAAATCATGGGATTGGACAAGCGTCAGCCTCAAGTTTAAGTCCAACCACTCTTGCTTCCTCCTGTGTGGTTCTGAGCAAAGTTCTCACCGTTAGTTGATGTGCTTGTAAATTAGGGAAAAGAGTCAGCCCAGGCCCTCTTTCTCCAAAATCTCCGCTACAGTGATTGAGTGAATAATGTCCCTGGAGAGCCTGCCATACACTGCACGTGTGGAAAGAGCAGAGGTAGGGACAGGAACGTGGATGGCAGCAAAGACTACATTGTGTCACTGAATACCGCCGGTACCCCCTGGAGGTGGCACTTGGAGCTTTGGGTGTATTGTCCCGTAGGACTCTACCATGCTTTGGAGATAGATATTCTCATCTCCAAGATAAGGAAATAGCTTTAGAGAAGTGAGATACTTGTCCAAGGTCACCCGGAGGAGGAGTGTCGGGAGGCAGGGACACAGGCAAGCAGTTGTGATCCCCACAGCAACAGGCGTTTCAGACCTAATTGGTCTCAACTGGCTTTGGTGACCAGAACATGGGCTCATTCATTCACTGGCTCATTCAGCAAATATTTATGGAGCCCCTCGTGTGGAAGCTGTGGTCCTAGCCTGGGAGATGCACCAGGGAACCGAACAAGCAGTTCCACCTCCACGGGCTGGGTATCTCAGCAGGGGCTGTGGGTGCCACAGCAAGAAGTCTGCTCTGGCTGAGGCCACTGAGGATCATCAGAGAAGATGCATCCCAATGTCACGGGGTCAAGGCCAGCAACCAGCCTAGGATGAAATGGCACTGAGGAAGTAGCCAGGGAGACAGCAGGGAAGCCGGGAGAGTGCAGCAGCCTGACAGCCACAGGAGGGAGGGATTTGCTGAGTTAGACACTAATGGCAGGTAGAGGTGTGGGCTGAGCAATGACCACTAATTTGGCATGTAGAGGCCATTGGAGATGGGCAGTGTGGTCTTGCTGGACTGAAAGTCACCAAGATGGTGAATTCCCAGTGGGCATGGTTTATGAGAAACTGGGAGAAGAACTACCACTGACCAAGTGCCCAGAGAAGCTTCCGTCCCGTGGTGACTAGTCTGTAGTGACTGTCCTGGGATGATCAACCTGGGTGACCGGCTAAGGACTCTATCTGGGATGCTGATGGCAGATCCCTGTGCTCATCTAAGGATAAGATTTTCTAAGGAGCAGCAGCAGCAGCATCTGATCACTCCAGCAGCCTCCTTAGAGCTGGCTCAGGCACCAGTAGCCAAACTGCTCCTAGAGAGCTCAGCTCTAAGAATTAGGGGCCCAGGGCTCACTTTTCTGCCAAGCAGGGTGGCACAGTGCCTGGGGGCCTATTAAAGGCAGAAGATAATATTTAGGTCATATAACACACATATGTATATAAACATTGTATCTGACCTAAGTATGCATATGATATACTAATGTCAATATGGTAGCCAGTCTATTAATACTAATATTAATCTGTTGATCCTTATACCAATATGGTAGTATATGGTCACAAAATAAGACTTCACACACACACACACACACACACACACACACACACACAGAGAGAATTCATGGAGGAAGAGGCCCATGAAAGCAAAGGTAACTATTGATTAGGAACGTCATACCATGGTCCTGTCTTCACCCCAGAAGGGTCCTTACATTGGCTGTGACTGTGACTCCTCTCTTCTCTGGATCTGGGGGCTGAAAAGCATCTGCCCCATTGCCCGTTAGTGAAGGAGGATAGAGGGTGGGGAAAACTTCTATTTTAGAGCCCTCAGTCTGGGCCTTGCTGCACCCATCATGTATCAGAGGCCTTGCCAGAGGCCAGACATATCTACAGCCTCTGCAAGAATTATCCCCACATTTCAAGTGCTGGGGAGTGCAGGTTTGGGGAAAGAGAGGAGGACTCTCATTCAGATCCCAAAGCAGCCAGGAGGTGGAGCTGTGAAAATCACAGCATTGGCATACAGAGATGCGCCTGGGTTCCTGCTGCGCCACTGAAATGCGACGTGAGAGACTTCTGGGGAGCCTCGCACCCTCTCTGTAAAATGGCAGTCATGATTAAAAACAACAAAACCACCTCCTGTGATGGTGTGAGGACAGATGGGCTGACTGTGCAGGCAGGCATTTGGACACCCTCCTTCAGAGCCTACCCAGAGTTCACCTTCCTGGTGGCCTTCTCTATGTGGAGCTGAACCCCAGCAGCCTCACTGCCCCACCACACTGCCATGATTATTGCCTTCAGGGCCTTTTCCAAACTCGATTACACATTGGTTATTTATTTGTGTTATGTGCTGGTAGTCGTTACCCTATGAGCCTCCCGAGTGCAGGGCACACTTCTATCTTGCTCATGTGTGTGTGTCCAGTGACACAGACTTCTGGTGACAGTTGGCACCTGTTCCTCCCTCTCCTCACTTGCTCCATTCCAATCTGCTATGATTTGAGTATGAATTGTCTCTTTCCAATTTATGCAGGAGTTTAATCCCCGAAGTCTTATGTTCATGGCATTTAAAGGATGGAAACGTAATCTGGCCACAGTGTTTGGAGCTGGGGCTTTTGCAAACTGATAAGATTAGATTAAATTAAGTCATTAGGGTTGAGGCCCATGGTTGAATCCTGGTGGCTTTATGAGCAGGGGGAAAGACCAGAGGAAAATACATACATGCACTTCCACCATGTTGTGATGAAGCCAAGGGGGTCTCTCACCAGAGCCTGTACCATGTTGTTGGGTTTCTAGCACCCCAAACCATGAGCTATAAACCTCTTGTATTTATAAAGGTTGACTGCCTCAGATATTTTGTTATAGCAATCAAAAATGGGCTAATGAATAAGTGCGCCGATATCCTTGCTGCTCCTCCAACATGGCAAGCATAGTCCCACCTTGGTGCCCATGCATTGATAGCTCCTTCCTCCTGGATTGGTCTTCCACCATTTCTTGCATCAGGGGCCTACTCAACTTCTTTTTTTTTCTTAAATTTTGTTGAGGAGTTGTGTTGTTGTCAATCTTAAATGCACATCTAGTAACAATATGATATGCCCCTGATCCTAACCCAGAATCATACCCACATCACTCCTTCTCACATTCTTTGAGTCTTGGGGAGTCCCTGATCACCTTGTATGAAATAATAATCCCCCATCTGCACTCTTTTCTCCCTCTCCTGCTTTCCTTTCCTCCAATGTGATGGACGCTATCAGACAGAATCCGTCTCTCTTCAGGGGAATGCCAGCTTCAGGAGGACAGGGCTGGGCTGGTTACCCGTGCAGAGGCACACCTCTAACGACCCCGTATGATGACATGCACAATGAACAATTGACACAGAATAGATCAACACGTGAAATCTCAGTGGCCCAGCATCAAATAAATGGAGTTTGCAAGTGGAATATTCTCTGGATTCTGACTTTTAAACAAAAGAGACCAAGTAGAGTCAGAAGCAGAAAGTCTCCCATAGGGCGTGGCTGGGGCATAAAGGGATGCAGCTACATTGTGGCTGTCTCTTCTTCTTCCTGAAGACTTCTGGTCCAATCCCAGACACCTCAATCAGCTCCCAGTTCCCAAAGGACAGATTCGGCCACATCCTTTGTCCTTAAACAGAAAGACACATTAACTCAGATATTTTTATTTTTTTAAAAAGAGATGTTTTCCTCCAGGGCTTTCTGCCTAGCTCTGAGCTAATGAGAACAGTGACTCCACCGGAACACTTGGGAGTTGTGGATGATCAGGGCTTGCTATTTATGACCTCTTATTCTTACCTAAAGTACGTTTGCAGCATGTCCTCACGTGGACCAGTGAGCCCACCAGGGGCTGAGGTGGCCCTGTCTGTGGGTTTAGGCTTTTGGGTGAGACAATGAAGCCGTGTTGGTGAAGGCTCCGTGTTCCGGGAGCTTCCTCAGGTTTCCCCAAAGCATTCAGCTTCCTGCAAAAGGCTTCAATAAACAAAACTGCGGCATGAAAACCAACTCTAGGAGAGAGAAATGAGCAAGGGGAATGAGCAGGCCAGGAATCTGGGACCTGTTCCCCAGGATGGTTCCTAGGAACTGTGGCGTTTCCGTGTGCTGCACCACCACCCTGGACGGGGTTGGCTTTGAGGCCAGCATACTCGCATCCTCATTCTGGTTCTGCTTGGACAAGCTGTGCAACGTTAGCTTGGCTGCCTCATCTTTCTGAACTTCAATGCCATCTTCTAGAAACCAACCCAGCAACGCTTGCATCAGCCAGAGTGAGGACTGAGGGACATCAACGGAGTTAGCGTGTTCGGCAGATTACTAGGAGCCTGGCTGGGGCTTAGCGAACAGTAGCCTCTTTCTTCTCTCTTCCCTCCTGCCAGACTCTGCAGGGATCCTCATTCAGGGCCCAGCTGTGCTCCAGCTATGGGGCACAATGACGAATGGAGCACACTCCTTCCTTCAAGTCACTTCCGGGTCAGTGGAGGGAGGCGTTGTTCCAGGGATTGGCACAATGTTTTCTTGCTTCCTGTGGTGGAAGGGTGCTTTCTATGAGGGCTGAGGTGGAACAGCCCTGCAAGGAACATAGCAGGACTTCATTTAACTGGAATTATTCCTTGCTGCGAACTTTGTTCACCTGGAACGTAGATCCGATCTAGAGAGTGGGCTCAGAAGACCTCCAAGCAGCCAGACAGGTGGCAGAATCCATGCACTTTCCTCATTGGAAACCTGCAGACTCTCATCATTTATTTTACAGGGGTTACAAGAAATGCAGGTCCCTGGTTTCCTGGTTCCATGTCATTTAGAGATTGCACATTAGGACCCAAATATCTCAAGACCCTGATGCATCTGGGTACCTGGACAGTAGCAGGATGGGGAAACAAGAAAGATCCTTCCCAGTAGACACACAAATCAGCACCACTCTGCCACTCCTAATAATGAGAATAACAGGTGTGGGACCATTCAGTGCAGGGACAGCTATCCCTGGAAGCAGCACCACAGTTAGAACAATATAAGAAATGACCAGTAATTCACACATTTATTCATTCCATAAGTACTCTGGACTCTTCATGTGCCAAACATGATTCTGAGCCCTGGGACTGTGGAGATAAACTGTGATTCCAGAACGTTAGCAGATGTTGCCATGCAGTGAACCGCAGAGGCAAACTCTCGTGCCTACCAGGTGGTGGCCAGTGCCAGGCACTATACTAAAAATCAGTTTGCATACATTATCTCCTTTAAGCCTTGTTCCACTCTAGGAGTGTGTTTTATTATAAGCCATCTTACAGAAGAGGATGCAGGTTCAGAGACGTAAGGGCCCTGGCCCCTTTCACATAGTAATTGTGGGTAGAGGACCCAGATTTTCTCTAAGTCCTCTCACCCTGTCTCTTTCAATCAACTGCATGCCAGTGTCTCCCAAGAGTACATGGTGCATTTATTCAATCGATGACACTCAAGGCAACTTTAGGTGGTACATAAATAAATATTTTAAATGTACGTAATAACTATTTTCATGCATGCACATCAAACTTGCAAGAGAATATATTTTATAAAATGTATGTATTTGTAAAAAATGGGTGTAGATTTAAAGAAAACATTAAGTAAATCACAGCCATAGCAAAACTTTTGAAGATGGTGTGTATTAATGATATTTGGGTAAAAATAGGATGTTGGGTTTAAGAAAGCGGAGAGGAATAGAATCCACTTTGGCAAGAATGTGTATCGATTCACCAATGCGGAAGAGGCAGAGGTGCCCTGAACGGTTAGCATCAGCTACCTGGAAACCTGTTAAAATGGAAACAGTGTGTTTGGGGGGAGGCCAGCTAATTGCAGCATGTCCCCACCAGACCCTCCCCATTCATGCCACCATGTCTGTTTTCAGGGAACTCTGCCCTGCGGACCTGTGAGCAGCCCCTTCAGTGTGAGATTTCCCACCAGCTAGGACAGGACCCTGTGCGCTATGACCTCACAGGCTGGCTCCACAGAGCCAAGCCCAACCTCTCAGCCCTGGATGCCCCCCAGATCCTTCAGCAATCGAAAAGGTGAGCCACCTGGGGACGGGGACGGACAGGGCATTTGAGGTGCTGAGGATTCTTTCCCACCAGGGACTCCCCAGCAAGGGAGGTCCCGTCTGGGAATCCCTTCTCTCCACCATGGAACAAAGAACAGTGATGGGAATGGGAGCGGTAAGAAGTCTCCCCAGTGCCAGCGCAAATCCAGCGGACAGGAACAGCTGGCCTTCGGGGGAGGTGGCGCAGGAGCTCAAAAGCTGTGACTTCTTACTTTGGCTTTTTGCCTTTCATTAAGTATCTGAGACATGAGTGGAACAACTTTTATGGACATCCTAGAACTCGGGAGTCATAAAACCAAAATGACATGTTTTACAGCGTTAAAAAAAAAAAGCTCTCTGTGTTCCCTGGCCACTTGTCCTGGAAGTGCTGGCACAGGGCCCGAGCGAGCCTGCTCTCTCTTTGGAGTTAACGGAAAAGGCTTGTTTCGTGGGCTGCTTGCGCACCTCCCAAGTTCAGTGTCGCAATCCTGCAGGCACAGAGCTTGGAGACAAGGAAGGAAGGAGCTGCTGGAGCCTTGGGTGGGCATAACAGAGGGGAAAGGATGTGGACTGAGTGCCCTCTGTGCACCTGGCATCAGCACCCGTACTTAGAAATATCTTACAAATCCTTGTTCAAAATGCTGTATCCTTCAGCCCACTTTACAGATGAGAAAACTGAGCCTCAAATGCCGAGATGAATTGCTTTTGATCACACAGCTAGAAGTGGGTGCAACTTGAGTCTCAGGATGCTGTGGTCAGAGGTCATTGGAAACCCCAGATGGAGGAGGGCACGTGGGGGACATAGCTTGGAAGACAGACTGAGGCAGGGGGAGGGACAGAAGGAAGGTTAGCAGGCCTGAGCGGCTCTCAGGGGACCTGGTCAAGTCCTAGCCTCTCCTCTCGTCCCCGGAGCGACTTTCTCTCCTCTGTGGCTTAGTTTCCTCCTCCAGCATATAATAGAGTTGCATCAGGCTAGAAGATTTGGCAGCTATCGCGTATTTTGGAGGCAGGTAAATGTTCAAATCCTGCTTCTGATTTTTCTTTGTCTTTGTTTTCTTTTTGGTACTAGGGATTGAACTCGGGTGCACTTTACTGCTGAGCCTCATTCCCAGCATCTTGTATTTCTTATTTATTTATTTTTAGGGCATGGTGATTACTTTCGATTTTTTCCCACATATTTTTATCATTGCATTAGAGTGATGCATGATGATGGGGTGTATTATCACATTCATATATGCACACAGTGGACGATAGAATTTGACCAATATCCTTCCCCAGGACATATCCCTCCCTCACATCTTCACACCCTCTGGTCTCTTCCACTGATTTTCCTTTGATTTTTCCCCCAGTTTTTATTGATTACGTGGGAATCATTTATTATCGGAGAGGTGCAAAATACACATTTTTTCTTCTCCCTTTCTCCCTCCCCCTTTCCCTCTGTCCTTCCTTTCCTGCCCCTTCTCTTTCTTCTACTTCCTTTAGCTATTAACTTGTATTTGAATGATTCTTTGTATAATCTTATCCGTCCCTCCCCCTTTCCTTTATTTTATGTAGTTTTCACAAAACATTCAACTTTTGTGTCTCTGAGTTTGGCTAAGTTCACTTAGCATGATTTTCTCCATTTCCTCCATTTACTGACACATGCCACAATTTCACTCATTTTAATAGCTGAATAGAATTCCATTATATATATACCACAATTTCTCAATTCATTCAACTGATGAGGGGCCTCTGGGTTGATTCCATAATTTAGCTGTTGTGAATTGTGCGGCTATAAACATTGATGCGGCTGTGTTGCTGTAGTATGCTGATTTTAGATCTTTTGGGAACAAACCCAGGAGCGGGACAGCTGGGTCATGTGCTGGGTCCATCCCTAGTGCTTCTGGGAGTCTCCATACTGCTTCCAGAGTGGTTGTCCAAGTCTGCAGTCCCACCAACAACGTAGAATTGTTCTTCCTCCCCACAACCTCGCCAACATTGATTGCTGTTCATATTCTTGATCTTTGCCGTTCCAACTGGAGTGAGATGAAATCTCAAGGTAGTTTTGATTTGCATTTCCTGATGGCTAGAGATATTGAACATTGTTTCATGTGTTTATTGGCCTTTTGTGTTTCCTCTGCTGAGAAGTTTCTGTTTAGTTCTCTTGCCCATTTGTTGATTGGGTTATGTGCTTTCTTGTTGTTACGTTTTTTGAGTTACTTGTATATTCTAGACGAGACAGGGTCTCATCTAGTTGCTGAGGCTGGCTTTGAACTTGTGATCCTCCTGCCTCAGCCTCCGGAGCCACCAGGCTTACAGTTGTGTGCTACTCTGTCTGGCTGTTTCTACCTTTATTCAAGCTGCCTGACACGGGCCTCTGTTTTCATCAGCTGGGAGATGGGGTCAATGACATCAGACTTTGGTGATGTGAACTAGCAGACGGCTCATTGAGCAGCCTGATTCATAGTTCTTTCTCCAGGCATTTCCTTCCTGTTCTAAAATTCGTTGGCTCCAGCTGAGGGAGGGGCATTGAGTTAGGCAAGGGGGGGCAAATTCAATTGACCGAACGACCCTGCTGTGCCAGGGGCATTCTGGGAAGGAGGATGAGTACCTGCAAAGCCTCGGCTGCTGGAGAGGGGGAAGGAGCACAGCGCATTTGGGAGTCGATGCTGTTAGAAAGCCGTGAGCACGTGTTGGCAGACTGCCCCATTGGTGACGGGGACAGCAAGCCCTGCTTTGTGGCTCTGCAGCCAAGAGCACCAGATCCACCAGGACTCTGTGTTCAACATTCAGGTTCCCAGGCCCACCCGTCATCTCCATTGGAGGGCCCCAGAAACTTGTGTTGCTGAGGAACTTTCCGGAAGCACCTCATGTGCACTCAAGTTGCAGAACCACTGGTTTGATCGAGGTCTCTTATAGGTGGGAGTTGAGAACAGGTGACTTGCCCAGGGTTGCATGATGGAAAGCCAGAGGCTTCATTTCAGCCCTGCAGACAGCCATCCATGCACAGAGGCCGGCGGGTGCCCCCGCTGGCCCCACGATCTCCACTCCAGGGTTCTGCTTCCTTGGTGCTCTCTCAGCATCCTGTTCAGACTTTCATCTGGGCCTGGTGTGGGTCAGCCTTTCAATCTCCCTGTACCAGCCATGCACCAGCCCACTCCTGCAACTTCTGCCTCCTTCAGGCATTATGCACATCCCAGGGAGCTTGGATGGTGGTGCTGGGCCCTGGAGGAGAGAGACCATGTGTCTTCAGGTCTGAGAGTGGGAACTGGGCTATGGAAGATGCTTGAATGCTTCTCTGGGGCGCAGGCTGCTGGGACCCTATGGTGGGTACTGGGCCATCCCTGGCTCCCAGTCCCCTCTTAACGGACAGCGGGGTCTCTCTAGCCTTGTTTGGCCTTTCATGCCCAAACGAGAGGGCAGATCAGCAGACACTCAAAGGCAGCCACTGTTGCCAGGAGTCTCAGGAGTGTCCACTGGGGTTTAAGGGAAGGTCCTTGCTGCCCCTTAGGTGTGAGGCTGGGCACTTCATTGACATTATCTTGCAGCTCCAGAAACTTCCAGTTCACCCAGTGCATGACTCATTCATGCATGAAAAATGTAGTAAGCACCCTTTGTGTTCTAGACCTCTTCTGGGGGTGACGAAGATGGTTGTCCCCACTAGGCCAGTGTTGGCGTGGTGGGGCTTGCTGGGGTACACACATGGTAAGAGCACCTGCGGAAATAGGATGCATCATGAGGGAGGAGGTGCATGTGTGTGTGGCAGAGAGGCACCGAGGAAGCAAAGGCTTGGTGGCTGGAGGGACTGTGCAGCCTTTTGTCCCCTACCTGGGGCAGGGCCTCCCCAAGAGCCTCCTGAACCCCTCTTTGCTGCCCTGTCCTCCAGGGAGGAGCTGCAGAGCCTGTTCCAGGCCCGGGCCAAGCTGCCCCCCGTGTGCCGGGCAGTGGCAGGCCTGGAGGGCACCTCAGAGCAGGCGTCGCTGAGGAGCCGCGTGGTGAGGAGGACGTTCCTGAGCAGCCTGGGCACCACGAGGAGGAGGGCCCCGTGCTCCCACATCAAGCTGCAGATGGTGAGCAGGCGACCTGCGGAACGCTGGGTCCCTATCTGCACGGGGATGCGTCACCTGCCTGTCCCACGCCTCACCTCCCGTCAAGCCTGGGGAGGGGGCATCTCCGTGCTCTGCAGGGGAGGAAGGGGAGGCTCTAAGCCACAAGGAAACTTAGCCATGGTCACACAGTCACATGGTCACATGCCTGGAAAGAGGTGGAGCTGAGTCAGAGGCCAAGGCCTCAGCTACCTGATATCGAGTTGAGGGCCTTGGGAGAGTAATCAGGAGCCCTGAATGTCCCCCCGGACACTAAACCAGCTCCATCTGCCATTCCTCCAAAGGCTCTTTGATGGGAGCAAGGGGGGCAATCAGGAGCACTGGATGTAAACACGTTACCTAGGCCAGGAATATCAATCCTTTAACCAACGAGATTCGGTTGCTCGATGGTCAGGCTGAGCTCTAATGAGAACAGGCTGGGGCATGGGAAGAATGTGTTTTGGAAAAAAAGTCTCATAGCACATTACAATAGAAAAACCCTTAGACTAGGACCTGGACTCTAGTCTCAGCTCCTCCACTGCTATTCTGTGGTACCTGGGTCCACTCACTGGCCCTCTCTGTGCCTCAGTTTCCCCATGGATCTCAATGGTGGCTGCAATAAAGTCCTGTACAAATCAAGTGGTGTATAGGATGTGGGGCCCCCCAAGATGCCCGGGCTGGCTGAATATATGTTTGGGGCATGTCCAGACCCTGTCCACCTCCCTCTAAGACCAAGCAGTCCTGATCTCTCCTCTCTACTTGGACCTAGGATGCTCTGGTCAACCTGGTGAAACGGTCTCAGCTACACTTTATCCACTGTCTGACGCCAACTCCCACGGTGGAGAGCAGGGGCAGGCAGCCTGATGGGGACCAACCTGAAGCAGGCAAGCCCCTGTCCCTGGACATCCCAGCACTCAGGGTCCAGCTGGCAGGGTCTCACATCCTGGAGGCGCTGCGTCTGCACAGGACAGGTAAGAGACCGATGGGAACGCAGCATTTGGTCTTTGAATTCTGAGACCTGCCCACCTGCCAGTGCAGTCAAGGAGCAGGAGTACCTACTATGCGCCAGGAGCTTGGTTTGCATCCTGCTATTGGAAGCCTTGAGAGGGATGGGATATGTGCAGCCCTGTTTTATAGACGAAGCAACTGAAGCTCAGAGAGGTGAAAGGACTTACTCAAGGTCACACAGCACGGCCATGGCAGAGCCTGGATTGGGACCAGGTCTCCTTGACTCCGAAGCCCATATGATTTCTGAAATTGTTTGCATGCTCCTGAAAGGCAAGGACAGGGCCTTACTCACCTGTCTTGGGACAGAGAGTGGGCCATCTATCCTGAGTAACAATTTGGTGTTCAAGAGGCTCAGCTTGGTTTGAGGGATCAGCACAATCAGAGGAGACCACGTGACAAAGGTGAATGTCACACAGGGATGCAGGAGGTACACACATGCCTGAGGAGAGAGCTTCACATCCTTGCTCAGGATGACGGGGAGCCTCCCACAGGCTGCAGAGACCTAATCAGGTCTTGAACGTGGGAAGCAGTGGGGGAGAGGGAATCTCAGGCAGAAAAATCAGCAACGATGTTGCTGGGGAGGTGTCCAGGAGACTGTTCGCAGGAGTGGGCTCAAAATGAGTGGGGACCGTGGGGGTGAGGCTGGCCCTATAGGGAGGGGGTGGATACTGTAGCAGGCACTCACCTTTTCCGGTCCCACTGGGGAGATGACGGGGTGCAGGGGGATGCAAGTGTTTTGATCAAAGGAATGGAGTCCTCAGATTTGCAGTTCAGTAAGCAAGTGCGTGCCTGTGGTTTCCGCCTTAGCTGAAATCTTCCCGATCTCTTGGGTCTCTCAATCCCTGGGCTGCTGCGTGGATTCCTCTCCCTGGCAGTTAGAAATGGGCTGGGCACAGCCATTTTCTCTGCAGAGGATGGGTGCCTGGGGCTGGCATGGAGTCTCACGTGTGCACCAGCTTGTTTAGTCTCTGGTCACTAACAGCCCAGCTTGGGGTCACCGCACCACTCTCCATGCCCTGCATTCCTAATGGAAGCTGGGAGAGGGGGATTTGACGGCGCAGCTGGGAACAGCTGGAAGCAATGAGGAGCCTCTCACTCCCCTGAGCGCCTCATTGATTCTCTCTCCCCTTGTGCAGCTGTAGGTGGAGGGAGAGAGATAGTGTCACAGGGGAAGAACCAGACGGTCACAGCCGGCTGCTCGGCCCCGCAGCTAATCGATTCTGGCTGCCTGGCTGGCAGGAAGCACCGAGCCTTTGCAGGTGCCCTGGGTTGCCCTTGGACCTTTAGACTTTGTGTGCACGCTCGGGTCAGGGTGTCCCTTCCCGGGGCCTTGCTCATGCCCTCACTGTGGGGTCCACCCCTCCGCTAGCACAGCCCAGCTCGGGCAGGGGGAGCTTTCCAACTAAGCAAAGGGTGGATTTCTCATGCCTCATGCTAGAACTTTCCAATTTCTGTCCCCCAGACCTGGTTTGTTTTCTTTTCTTTTCTTTTCTTTTTTTCTATTCTAAGTCACTTCTGTCTCTTGCAAACCCACGTAAGTTATATTCGCACTACTACATAGATGTGTGCATTACATATTCACAATTTTATTACAATTAAATTCATGCATGTATTGTATGCACATATATATATATCTGCAGATACAATGCATACACACATATTCTATTTATTGAGCACTTACTATGTGCTTGGGACTTGTTACACTCACTGGATGAGCTGGCTCCCACAGAGCCCTCAGCAGGGTGCCTAGCGAGCAGCTGGCCCCGCGTGCCTGCAGGTTCCACGTCGGTGGGGCTCAGCCAACCTTGAACATCTGCGCTGAACAAGTTCTTTTCTTGTCATTATTCCATAAACAATAGAGTGTGACAGTTCTTCATCCATCATTTACGTTGTGTTAGGAGTTCCAACTCCTAACTCCTAACTCCTGCATTATGAGTTAGAGATCATCTAGAGTATGTGGGAGGAAGTGCATGGTTTCCATGCAGTATTGCAGCATTTTATTTGCTTATTTTTATTTATTTATATTTTAGAGAATCACTTTGATTGAATTTTCCATTTGGCTTTTGTTTCTCCAACACTTCATTGTGTATGTGGTGCTGGGGTTTGAGCCCGGGTCCTTGCACGTGCCAGGCGAGCACTCTGACCGCCAGGCCACCGCTGCAGCCCTCCAGTTTATATCAGGGAGTGGAGCACGTGTGGATTTTGGTATCCAAGGAGGGTCCTGGCACCTGTCTCACTGTGATGCCAAAGGATGGCTGCTCATTAAAGGTCACCTAAGATACAGCCTGGTGGGTGCAGCCCAGGCTCTGGCAAAAGGTGGCCTGGGCCGCCGGCAGATGCTACCTCTTGCCAGCTGTGTGACCCCAGGCCAGTCCCTAGAACATGCTCCCTGTTCCCATCCTAACTCCTCTCCCAGAGAGTAATTGCCACAGTTGGGTGACTCGAAAGGGACAAAATGTAGATGTGTACTTAGCCACTCCATCTGTCTCATGCTCCATCCCCTTCGTGATCATGAAGGTAGTCCTGCTCCTCTCATGCATCAAGTCCGGAAACGGAATCTCCCAGAGGTGGCATGGTATGTCCCCAGGCAGGAGATAGGAGTCCAGCTAAATCTGACCTAAAATGAAACTGCAGCCAGGTGCAATGGCACACACCTGCAATCCCAGCAGCTCCGGAGGCTGAGGCAGGAGGATCGCAAGCTCAAAGCCAGCCTCAGCAACTTAGCGAGGACCTGTCCCAAAATAAAAAGTAAAAAGGGCTGGGGATGTGGATCCGGGACAAAGCACCCCAACGTTCCATCCCTAGTACCCACCCCCAAGAAAAAAGAAGAAGGAATGAAAAATTTAAGCTTGTAACCTCCAGGGTCCCTGACTTTGTGCTGTCCAAATCCTTTAAAACCTGCCAAGCCCCTCTTGTCCCCCAAGAAGGCCTCTTGGATTAGCCACCTACCCGTGGTGTGTACAGTTGGGTTATCATGAAGCCTCAGGGGTAAAGTAGGATTTCACCAGACCTTTCCAACGCAGCCATTTTTCCAGATCTTTCTGAATCCACTGAGGCTCTGCCATGTCCCTTGCACCCAGGAAGAAGCCCAGACCTCGAGGCCTTGACTTTGAGGCTTAGGGTCTGCTTATCTTTGGCTTTCCTACCCTGGGTAACTGTCACTGCCTGGGCTGGAATCCCAGCTGGGACTTACTGCATTGTGTGGCTAGGCGAGTTTCTCTCTCTGGTCTCAATTTCCCCGGTAATAAAATGAGGGAAATAATAAAGGTCTGAGTGTCTGTGAGAAGAGGAGGTCGTATCCTGGTGTGTTGCACACGGCTGCCCTCAGCAAGTGCTGGCTGTCACCGTGACTGGGGGGCAAGGTCACCTTTGCCCACGGTAGGTCTCTTCTGTGCAGTTCCCTCTGCGTACGCTCTCCCTCCACACCAAGCCCTGAAGTGCCAATGGCTCCTCCACAGGCTGACTCTGAAGTCTCTTTCTCTGAGTAGCTTCTCAAGTTTATCCCTAATTCCCCCAAGGAAGGCTGCCACTGTGTCCAGCCTGTGGGACAGACTTAAAGAGCCATTGGATACTGTCCAGTGCTGCATCCCCTTGTGCACTCTCTGATGTGGAAATAGCTATAGGACAAAAAACTCCCTATGGTCAAGCCGGGCACATGGTGCACATCTGTAATCCCAGCCACTTGGGAGGCTGAGGCAGGAGGATCCCAAGTTTGAGGCCAGCCTGAGTACCTTAATGAGGCCCTAACCAAGGAAATGAGACACTGTCAAAATAAAAAATAAAGCAGGGCTGGGGATAGAGCTCAGAGGTTAAGTGCCCATGGGTTCAATCCCTGATTCCAAAAATAGTTTTTCCATGGTTAATGGGGCTGGGAAGCTCAAGGCTCATAAGGTTCCCCTGCCCCCGCAGGAGTTCTTGGAGCCTCTGACATGCACTATGACCTTCCAAGAGGCAGGAGAGAGGTCAGCAATTTCAAACTGGCAGTGATGAATTTACTTTTAAATTAGCAAATGGGGAAACTGAGGTTCACAGCAGATAAGTCCTCATAATAAGTTAGTAGCCAGACTGGGAGTAGGACCCTGAACTCCTGGTGTCCCAGGGTGCTGGGCTGGGTATTCGCATCTGGACCCTGTGACATGTCCTACCTGTCCCTCCTTCCCCAGGCTATGCTGACCACATGGGACTTGCTCGGTTCCGCCGGTGGTTCCAGATGCTGGACCCCCCTCTGCTGAAGCAGCTCATGTCAACCACCGAGGGGACAGACGAGAGGAAGGTATGTGAGGTGCAGGAGTGGGGTGGGGCAGCTCTTGGAGCTCCTCCTCCATGTGGGATCTCCCCAGGGAGCATCAGGAGCAGGTGGGATCCAAGAGCGGGCCTCAGGGCAAGGCCGTGGGTGGCATGAGATTTGTCTCAGACCCCTGCTCCAGAGGGCACCTTCCCATCAATGTCACTGGGGCCCATCCCCACCTCAGAATGGCCCTTCTGAAACCCTGCATTAGGATGTGCAGAAGAGGTGGAGTGATTAGAAGAATATGTCCCAGCCCAATGGGACCACAGTAAGCTGACAAGCATCCCCCTCATGCCAGCACCCTGAGATGGCCCAGGGTCCAAACTGTCCAGGAAGTGTTCTAGAGCAGGGCCCCTCCTAGGGAGTGGCGATGAGCGTCACCGTACAGGGCCTCTGCACAGCCGTCCCCTCCACCTGCAGTCTCCGTTCATGCAGTCTTTGCGTACCTGCTGTCATTTGCCATCAAACCGCAGCTCACATGTGACCATCCATCGCATTCCCTTGTTTTAACATTCGTGCTGTCCCTGTCCTAATCTGAGATGACGCACACCCCCATGTGTGTTCTGGCCCCTATGCAATTGTTTATTTACTGAGTGATTGGATAGACGCACACACCTGGTTCTTCAGTTTGCTCCTGTGCCTCTCCTTTCTCCAATTGTACTATAAATGCATGAAATCTCATCTTTACACCTTTATTCCAAACCCCCTATAATGAATGTTCCACTTGGAATGGACACAGGCTTATAGATCATGGATCTCATTAGAATACAAGTCTAACTGCATCCTCTCAACGGCCCTGCCAAGCTGGAGCTGTGTGCCCCTTCACACACAGGCAAACTGGGGCTCTTACAGTGGGGCTGACGTCTCTCCTGAGGCCACACAGCCAGCCATTCCCAGGTTTGCTCCCTGAGCCCAAATTTTTGGATTTCAGGGGAAAGTGTTTGAAGCCCATGGGTCTCAAGATCAAGTAGACATGAACTTGACTGACACCTTGGGCAACAGGAACTTAAGCAGATGACTTTATCTCTCTGCCTCAATGTATGCATCCATAATGCAGGAGCAGTAATAACGCCTGTCTTGCTAGGGTGTCCCGAGAGGTGACATGTTATAGCAGAGTTGACATTCTCTACACAGGACCTGGCACATGGTAAGGGATCGATATAAATTAAGTACTGCCATCCGCAGCAGCAGCGGGAGCAGAAGCAACATCATCAGCATCTTGCAAGGCCACCGAGCTGCACACGGTATTGAAAGCCACGTACAAACGTCACCTCCGTGTGACTGAGTTAGTCAGCATGGCCATCCTTAGAGCAGTGAGTCACAGTTCCTAGGTCCCTCGGCTCTTCTCTGCAGCAGGAGCCAGGGCAGAGGGCACCTCCAGTCCACAGGACGGTGCCTTCTGCTTGGCTTTCCCAGCTCACTGCGAGAGGGGTCATCAGACACAGCTTTTTGAGGCCTAGGACTGTCCCCTCTCTGGGACATTTTGGAAGCCATAAAATTGCTGTTGGCTTGGTGCCACCAGCCACTCAGTACCAAAAGCTACTTGGTGTTCTTTATCCTTCATCTGCCACTTGCCACTTGATCTCCATGCTGAGTCTGGGAGTGGCGCCATGGAAGGGGTCTTGGGCTCCTCTGCAGTTGGAAATGGGGCAGGAGTGGGGTGCGGGGGAGTTTTCTGCTGGGCGGTGGGTGTAGCATATGGGAGTGTTTCTATTCTCAACGACTCAGCAGGTTTCTGTCATAGCCAAGCTGAAGCCACCTCCGTACACACCAGAGGCCTCAGAACATGGAAAATTCCAAGGGAAATGGATTTGGTTGGGAGGTTTTGCTGCTTCTGCTTCTTCTCTCTCTCTCTCTCTCTCTCTCTTTTTTGTTTGCTCAAAAATTTAATTTGCTGTAGCCTAGAATTTTGGTGGCAAAGAAAGGAAACACCATCCTCTTCTTATGAAAAAGCTGATATTCATTGGTCGGGCAATGCGATCCGCCATCAGTTATGCATGCACACGGCCGGGTGGGCAGTGAGTCTCCCCTGTGTGCAGAGCAGTTAAGACCTCAGGGTTTAGGAAGACGCCTCTGACGGCTGGGAAGGCCAGTGTTGGCACTGAACGCTAGGGAGCCGCAGACAGCACAGTGAATTCACCGTCAGGGTGGAAAACCGGGCTCCTGAGGCCCCCTCGTGCCTAGCAAATGACATCTTTCCACGCTGCAGCGTTCTCCGGAGGCTTCAGTTTGTGGGCACCGGTGGGTATTTTGTATTCCTGAAACAAAAGTAGCCTGCGACTTTTACCGCAACTGCACAACCTCGCGTTGCCAAATACCATGCAGTGTGAACGCTCACAGAGCTACGGCCTGAGCCAGTCCTGGGAAGATAAAGTCTCTCCGGTCCGAGAATCATCCCCATTTTGCAGCAGAAGCAGCTAAGGCCTGGAGCACCCCACTGGGTAGGGAGAGAGCGGGAATTTGAACTTAGGCTCCCAGAGTCCTTTCCCAAGACGCACGCGGACACACACACACACTAATAATAGCTGTCATTATTATGGCAAAAACACAGCACAAGCTTTATCTGCTTAACCATTTTTAAGCATATAGGTCAGTGGAATTAAGAGCAATCCCATTGTTGGGCAACCATCATCACTATCATCTCCAGAACAGCCCATGGAAGGATAGCATTCTGCTCCCTCTTCCGCCAACCCCACTATTATATTTTCTATCTGTATGGACTCTACTGCTCTAGGTACCTCCAGTGGAGTGGAGTCATACAATATGTCTCCTTCTGTGACTACTTTATTTTCCTTAGTTTAATGACCTCGAGATTCATCCTTTGTTGTAGGATGTATCAGAACTTCCTTTTTAAAGGCTGAATAATATTCCGTTGTGTATATACCTCATTTAACCTGTCCATTTGTCTACAATAGACACTTTGCCTGCTTCCATGGGTTAGCTATTGTGAATCATGAGGCTGTGAACACACATGTACGAACGATTCTTTCAGACCCTACTGTGGGGAGCTGGATTGTCCCCCAGGAGCCGATCAGGAGGAGGATGAGTGC
>PVKS010024139.1:0-23589 GCA_004027875.1 Aplodontia rufa | reverse complement strand
AGGACCCGGGTTCAAACCCCAGCACCACGTACACAACTGAGTGTTGGAGCAACTGAGGCCATGTGAAAAACTAAAACATAAAAGTTGTTTCTTTCTTTGTCTCTCTCACTGTCTCTCTCTTTAAAAAAAAAAAAAAAAAAATGCTTAGCCCAGCTCCTCCAGCCCGGAGCCTTCCCAGCTGCCAAATCTCAGGGGCTCCCCCACCCCCACCCTGCCTGCTCAGGTGCCAAGAGGGACAAGTTCGACCTTTGGTTGTTTCAGGCTGGCTTATTTTACGTAGCATGATGCCCTCCGGTTTCATCCACTTGACAGCAAACGAGATAACGTCATTGCTCCTCGTGGCTGAGTGACACTCCACTGTGTGGATACGCCACCATTTCCTTACCCGTTCGTCAGTACAGCTTAGCTGTTGTGAACTGTGCTGCTGTGATCTTGATGAGGCTGCAAGACCTTAGATCCCTTGGATGTGTAGCAAGGAATGGGACAGCGGGTTAAATGGTGGCTCCACTCTTAGTTTTTTGAGGAAGCTCCACACTGCTCTCCAGAGTGGTTGTGCCAGTTTGCAATCCCACCGACACCGTGAAAGTGCAGCCTTTGCCCCACACCCTCACCAACGTTTATTGTTCGTATTCTTAATTATTGCCATACTAACTGGAGTGAGGAAAAACCTCAGTGTAGTTCTAATGTGCGTTTCTCTAATTGCTCGACATGCTGAGTAGTTTTTCATACATTTGTTGACCATTTCTACTTCTTCGTTTGAGAAGTGTCTGTTTAGTTCTTTTGCCCATTTATTGGCTGGGTCGTTTGCTTTTTGGGGTGTGAAGTTTTTTGAGTTCTTTGTGTATCCTGGATATTAATGCCCTGTCTGAGGTGCAGGAGGCAAATACTTTATCCCATTCTGTAGGTTCTCTCTTCATGCTCTTAACTGATTCCTTTGCTGTGAGGAAGCTTTTCAATTGATCCCATCCCATTTATTGATTTTTCCTGAAATGAATTTTTTCTAGGGTAAAAAAAATAAGTGGGGGGTGAAATCTAAATAAAGTCTGGATTGCAGATTGTGTTGATCTACCGGCGCTGGTTTCTTAGTTTGAGCAACACGCCTGGGGATACAACAGAGAGCAAAATATACCCAAATCCCTGTCCTTGAGGCTATAGATTCTGCAGGAGATCAATTATAAATAAATCAATCAGGAATTATAAATACATCCCATCAGCAGAGTTGCTATAGACAAAGAAAAGTGTAATAAGGAAGATGTGGAGGGCCCAGAGTAAGGAGAGCTTTAATTGTAAATTGAAGGGTCATGAGCACATCCCACGTGACCTGAAGGAGGTGAGAGAGGGATCCCTGTGGATGTCTGGAGGGAAACCAGCAATCTCTAAACTGGGGGACACCAGGAGGAAGGAGCAGTGGAGGGGAGCTCAGCTGCGTTGAGAGGTGACCAAGAGCCCAGCACTGTGGGCAGGTGGGCGGAGCTTGATCACACAGGTCCCAGCCTTTGTGGACTGTCCTTCAGGGTACACTGGGAGCTGCACAGGACCTTCAGGAGGCAGAGTGAGGTGGCAGGTAGGGCAGGCCAGTGCTAAGAAGAGGAGGAGCAAGTGAGGCCAGCAAGGTTCCTGCAGGGTCCAGCTGAGACCGTAGAAGTGGGGAGGTGGTGAGATCAGCAAATATTTTCAGGTAGAGCTCATTACATTTTCTGAGGTTGAATGTGAGGTGTGGGAGAAAGAGGGGAGTCGAGGATGGCTGCAGAGTTTTGACCCAGTCAACTAGAAGCATGGAGCTTCCACCCTGCGATGGGGCATGATGTGAGCAGAGACGTCGCATAAAGACAGCAAATGAACACCGGCCACCAGCTGTGTGCTAAAATCAGCCCTTGCATGCTAAAATAACAGTAAAGGGACCGCTTTAAAGGTTTGAAAGTATGAGCCAACCAGGTGCAGTGGCACACACCTATAATCCCAGCAGCTCTGGAGGCTGAGGCAGGAGAATTGCAAGTTCAAAGCCAGCATCAGCAACTTAGCGAGGCCCTACGCAACTTAGTGAGACCCTGTCTCAAAATAAAAAATAAAATGGGCTTGAGGATGTGGCTCAGTGGTTAAGCACCCCTGGGTTCAATCCCCAGTTCAAAAAAAAAAGGAACTAGAAAGTACTAGAAAGTATGAGCCCACAGAATCAGAGAAGAAGAAAGGAAATAATACCCACATGATTTCAGAGTTGGAAAATAAATGGACATTTGAATAAAACAAACCAGGAAAAAAATAATCCCTCAAAAGCTCAGGATTTGGTAGTACCAGTTACTTCTGGAAATGGGGGGAAAGAATAGTTGAAATAAAGAGGCTGATTAAGAAGACCAGAGGTCTGGAGCAGTGGTTCAGTGGTTACAGCACTTGCCTGGCATGAGCAAGTACACAAGTTCAAACCCCAGCACCACATACACAACGAGGTCTAGGATCAACGAGCGCCACATGAGAAACTGAATAAAAATTGATTCTCTCTCTCTCTCTCTCTCTCTCCCCCTGTCATCTCTCTCTCTCTCTCTCTTTCTCTCAAAAGAAAAAAAAAAAAAAAAAAGACCAGAGATCTCTAAACTGGAGGACACCAGGCACCATGCATAGGGTGGCACTCTGTTGATCAGAGGGAGAGTCAGGAAATGGACACAAGACCCAAAATATCTCCCCACCCACCTCTACTCTCGGGAGACTGGCTGTCAGACACAGCCCTCACTGGGATGGACCAAGGAGAGAAGACCCAGAGAAACCAAGAGGTGCCAACACCCGAGGCTCCAGCCCAGCACATCACTCTCCAAGGACGCCTGCAGCCCACAGGCGCCACCCCAGCACTGCTTTCCAGCCCCTGCAGGCCTATTCTTCAATATGTTCAAGACAACCGAGGCTTACTAGACAACAGAAGAAAGCCTCTGATCTGAAAGATTAAGAACAAAGAAACAGAAAACACAGCTTGAAGATAACAGAATAGCAAGGAGCGGGGGAAGTGATAAGAGATGCAGAGGTGAAATTAAAATAGGATTCCAATAAAAAAGAGAGACAGAGAACAGAACAGAGGAGCTTTAAAAATTATATATGTATTGGCAAAATTAAAAAGGAAACCTTGGGGGTCTGGAGCAGTGGCTCAGTGGTTACAGCGCTTGCCCGGCATGTGCAAGTACACGGGTTCAAACCCCAGCACCCACGGACACAACTAAGTTTTGGAGCAACAAAAGTCATGTGAAAAACTCCATAAAAAAACTGATTCTCGGGGGCTGGAGCGGTGGCTCAGCAGTTTCGGCGCTTGCCTGGCAAGCATGAGGACCTGGGTTCAAACCCCAGCACCACGTACACAACTAAGTGTTGGAGCAACTAAGGCCATGTGAAAAACTAAATAAAGTTGTTTCTCCCTTTCTCTGTCTCTCTCACTGTCCCTCTCTCTTAAAATAAAAAAAAACTGATTCTCTCTCTCTGTCCTTCTCTCTTTAAAAAAAAAAAAAAGGAAACCTTGGAAGATAAGGGAACTCTTCTAAAGAGACAGATGTGGAAAAGAGAAGAGAAAAATGTTTTAATTAGAGGACTTGTCCAAGAATTCCATCTTCAAATAATAAGATTTCTAGGAAGAACAGGGAAAAAAATGTAGGTGAAGACATCGTCAATAGAATAGCTCAAGAGAATTTCACACTGGGTACTAGGGGGTGTAGCTTAGTAGCAGAGAGCTTATATAGCATGAGCAAGACCCTGGGTCCAACCCCCAGCATAGAGATAGAGAGCGAGAGAACAAATAAAGAAGAAGAAGGAAAACCATTTCACAGACCCAAAGAACCGCTTTCTAGATTTCAGGACTCACCCAAGGACCCAGTACAAGAAGTGGAAATGGACCCAAACCAAGGAATGTCATTGAGAAATATCACTGCCCTGGAAACCAAAGGCTTCTAAGCTTCCAGATTGAAAAGATTAGGAGCGAGAACAGCTTCCTTCTCCTACAGCAGTACTAAAAGCCAGAAGGTGGTACAGCAAAGCCTTCACATTTTCTGCAGGAAAACAATTTCCAACCCAGAATCTCCCGCATAGCCTAAGAGGCAATCTAGTCTGGAGATGGGATAAGAACATTTTCAGATATGCAGTCCCGATGATCAACTTCCACCGTCTCCTCTCAGGAAGTATTGGAGGGTGTGGTTCTCACCAAAATAAACTGAGTAAGAGGAAGACTGGGGACACTGGAAACAGACTCCAACAGGACAGAGAGACAGAGGAACATTCCAGGTTGATCGCGAAGGAAGATATCTGTACTCCAGGGGTAGAGAGCAGCCAATCCAGCCTCAAGCAGGTAAGGAGGCTGTGGGAGACCTGAGAGAGATGAAATTGACAGCAAACATAGGAAACTAAATGTCCTGAGAGAAGACTCACATTATTACCCGAGGGACTGGCCCCATATGAACAAGCATGCTTGCTTTTTTGAAAAGTCAACTAATAACTTCAGGAAAGCAAAAACCTGCACAGAAAGAAAAACTTCATGGTGTTATTGGGAGGACAGTGGAAAGAACAAGGCCAGGATGAGGGAGGAGAGAGAGCTAAGTCATCTTTCTCAGTGTAAAGTCAAATAGCGAGAGTCCCCTTCTGGTGTGCCATATGAGGAGCCCCCAGAATCGCCCCCCAGTGAAACTGCTGAAAATTTTTTTTTAAAGAAAGAGGGGACAGTGAGAGAGAGAAAGAGAGAAGCAATTTTTATTTAGTTTTTCATGTGACTTTCTTTCCTCAGACACTTCGTTGTGTACGTGGTGCTGGGGTTTGAACTCGTGTCCTAGCACATGCCAGGCAAGCACTGTAACTGTTGAGCCACCACTCCAGCCCCTGAAAATTCTTCTAAAACAGCCATGTAAAGTCTCCAGAAATGGTCCTGGGAATTTACAGCAAATGAAGTAGTGTTTATTCAGGAAAACCTACTAAAATTCCATCAGAAGAATAGTGTGAGGCATTAAGCATGATCCACTTCCTCCCTTTCCCACCATGTCTCAGCTGTATGGAAATACTGCTCTGGAGTGGTATACCCAACAACACAGGGTATTTAACATTATAGATGCAAACTTCTGGGGGATACAGCTGAGAAAGGGGGCTCCTGTCTTCTGCCCAGCCCACAGCAGTAAGATAGATTCTCTAACTTGAACACAGCATGAAGAGATACACAAGGGCCCCAGTTGCCCTCACCTTGGCTCATTCATAAAGGAGAGTCCCCACACCAGGACAAGCAAGACTATTCCACCACGTGCCCAACTCCTAAAGTAGAAATGTCACTGACAAAGAAACGGGCCACCATCCTCATCTCCAGCTCCAAACTTCTGGCTCAGAGATCTTCCCAGGAAGAAAGGCAGACCACAAAATACTTTAATGCTTTTCTCAAAATAAAAAAAATTGATTTCATTTACAACCAAACGTAGGGAAGTTAAGCCTATGGGTGCCCTCAAAAGAACTGAAATTGTGATGATATAAGTAAGAGGGGTCTGAGAGATTCATTTGTAACGCAACGCTAAACCATAGGCTGCCTTGCTTACCAGATAACCTGAGAAGGAGAGAGCCAGGAAAAGCCCTCCCATAGGATAAAAGCAAAGCTGTAAAAGTGTTGAACAGCAAAGCAAAGAGAAGAAAATCTCAGAAGCAGTAAGAGAAAAACAATTCGTCATTTCCTAGAGAACCCAATAAAACCAACAGCTAACTTCTCTTCAGAAACAATGACATGCAGAAGGCGATGGAATAACACATTCAAAGTGCTTTAGAAAAGCTGCCCACTGGGGCTGGAGCGGTGGCTCAGCAGTGACGGCGCTTGCCTTGCATGCGCGAGTACGCAGGTTCGAACCCCAGCACCACGTACACAAAGAAGTGTTGGAGCAACGAAAGCCAGGTGAAAAACTAAATAAAATTGATTCTCTCATTGTCCTTCTCTCTTTAAAAAAAGGGGGGGGGCGCACTGGAGCGGTGGCTGGGCAGTTACAGCGCTTGCCTGGCATGCGCGAGTACACGGGTTCAACCCCAGCACCCATGTACACAACTAAGTGTCAGAGCAACAAAAGCCATACGGAAAAAAAAAACTCAATAAAAATTGATTCTCTCTCTCTCTCTCTCACTGTCCTTCTCTCTCTGAAACAAAAATTGCCAACCAAGAGTCCTAAATTCAGAAATATTAACTCTCAAAAAGAAGAAATAGACATTCCCAGTATTATTCTCATAACAAAACCAGAGAAATACATCATAAGAAAAGAAAATTACAGAATATCTTTTATGAATATAAATGAAAAGTCCTCAATGAAATGCCAACAAACCAAATCCAGCAGTTCACAAAAATAGTTATAGACCATGATCAAGTGAAATCCAAGTTTGGTTCAACATCTGAAGACCAATTAATATAAAACACTGCATCAATGGAATTTTTTAAAATCACACGGACATCTCATTAACACAGAAAAGGCTTTTGACAAATCCAACACCCTTTCATGCTAAAAACACCCACCAAGTTAGAAATGTAAGGGAACGTCCTCAGCTTGATAAAGGGCACCTACGAAAAACCCACAGCTAGCATCAGATTTAGTCGTGAAATACTGAATGCTTGCCTGAAATCCAGTAACAAAACAAGGATACGCACTCTCACCCCTCCAGTACTGTGCTGGAGGCTCCAAGCAGAAAATGAGGCAAGAGAAAGAAAGGAAGAAGTAGAAATACCTCCATCCACAGATAGGGCACATGCACAGACAAGATCCTCAGGAATCCACTAAATCTATTAGAACTAACTAACCAGCTCGGCAAGTTTGCAGGACAAGGAGGAACAGGAAAAAGGAAAAAAACAAGTGTCTTGGGGCTGGAGCCACCGGTGGCTCAGCAGTTACGGTGCTTGCCCTGCATACCCAAGTACACAGGTTCAAACCCCAGCACCTACTTACACAACTCAGTGTCAGACCAACGAAAGCCACGTGAAAAACTAAATTAAAAAAATTGATTGTCTCTCTCTCTCTCTCTCTCCACTGTTCTTCTCTCTTTTAAAAAAAAAAGTGTCTTTCTCTTTTTTTGTTGGTTTTTTATTATTGTTGTGGTGGTTGTTATTTTGGTTTGGAGTTGTTGTTGTTGTTGTTGACACCAGGGATTAAATCCAGAGACACTTAACCACTGAGACTCATCCTCAGTCTTCTTCTTATTTTTTATTTGAGACAGGGTCATGCTAAGTTACTTAAGGCCTCACTGAGTTGATGAGGCTGGCTTTGAACTTGCAACTACTGAGTTGCTAGAATTATAAGCATGTGCCACCATACCTGGCAAAAAATCAAGTTATCTTTCTGTACATTTACAAAAAGCAATCCAATCCCAAAAGTGAAATTAAGAACATAGTTCTATTTACAGTAAATCAAAAAAAATAAAATAGGAATAAATTTAACAAAAGGGGCATAGAACTTGTAATCTGGAAAGTACAAAACTTCACAGAAAAAAAATAGAGAAGACCAAAATAAATTCAAAGGTATCCTATATTCCAGGGATCATCAGAGTTAACATTGTTAAGATAAAAATCCTTCCCATACTGATGCACGGATTCAGGGAAATGACTGTTGAAAGTCTCAGTGGCATTTGACCCTTGCCTCATGCGATCTACCCAAAGTGAATCAAAGACCTAAATATAAGAACTATAAAACTCTCTGAAGAAAACGTAGGGCAAGTCTTTCAGGAATGGAGAAGCTAATCCCTAAAATATAGCTACAAGAAACAGTTAAAACTATCCTGATAAAGAAGGACAGATTTGGAAGAATCACACTTCCCAATTCCAAAGCCTACTACACAGTTGTAATTAAAACAGTGTGATACCGGGGCTGGAGCAGTGGCTCAGCAGTTGGAGCGCTTGCCTGGCACGTGTGAGGACCCAGGTTTGAACCCCAGCACCACACACACAACTAACAAGAAAAGGCCAGATGAAAAATAAAATAAAATTGATTCTCTCCTCTCTCACTCTATCCCTCTCTCTTTCTTAAAAAAAAAAAAAAAGGCAGTGTGATACAGGCATAAGGAAGGACAGATAATGGAATCAAATTGAGAGTTCATAAATAAAGCTAGGAATCTATGGTTGATTGAATTTTATAGGATTTTTTTTAAGAGAGAAGGACAGTGAGAGAGAGAGAGAGAATCAATTATTATTGAGTTTTTCACATGACTTTTCACATGACTTTCGTTGCTGTGACACTTAGTTGTGTACTGAATTGTGTACCCCATGTACTCGCACATGCCAGGCAAGCGCAGGAACCTCCGAGCCACCGCTCCAGCCTCAGTTGATTGATTTTTTGACAAGGATACCAAAACCATTCAGTGGTCTCATTAACAAGTAATGTTTGGACAACTAGATAGCCACATGGGGAAGAATGAAGCTTGACCCTTGCCTCATACGATCTACCCAAAGTGAATCAAAGACCTAAATATAAGAACCAACTATAAAATTCTTTGAAGAAAACGTAGGGCAAGTCTTCCTGACCTTGGATTTGGTGATGGAATCTTACATGTAAAACCAAAAGCACATTCAACAAAAGAAAAAGAAATGGACTTCATCACAAATAAAAACTTCTGGGCTTCAAAAGACACTATCAAGAAGGGGAGGGGCTGGAGCCATGTCCGAGTGCTTGCCTGGGATGCATCAGGACCAGGGTTCAAACCCCAGCACCATGTATACAACTAAGTGTCAGAGTGCTGAAAGAACATAAAAAACTAAATAAAATGGATTTTCTCTTTCTCTCTCTCTCTCTCTCTCACTGTCTCTCTCTCTCCAAAAAAAAAAAAAACGATAAATAAAAATTGATTCTCTCTCTTTTCCCCTCCCTTCCTCTTTCCCTCTCCCTCTCTTAAAAAAGGAAAAGAAAAGAAAGGGAAAATAAAACCCAAAGAATAAAGAAAATGTTTGCTAGCCACAGGTCCGACAAGGCATGTGTACATGGAAGGAACTCTTACAATTCAATAATAAAAGATCAAATCATCCAAGCTGAAAATATACAAAGGATCTGAAGAGGCAGTTCTCTGAATAAGATGCACAAAAGCAAAAAAAGATATATAATCAACATCATTCACTATCAATGCATCGCAAATCAAAGCCACAATGAGATGCTATTTCACGCCCTCAAGGACGGCTCTAATTGAAGAGTAGAATATAATAAGTGTTGGCAAGGATGTGGAAGAGGTTGGAACCCCCACAACATTGATGGTGGAAATGTCGATTTGTGAAAAATGGTCTGGAAGTTGCTCAAAAAGTTAAATATAAAATCACCCTATACCCAGCAATTCTACCCATGTGGATAATATATATACATATATATATATATACATATATATATATACATATATACACATATATATGAAACGAAAGCTTATGTCCACATAAAAACTTACACACGGGGGCTGGAGCAGTGGCTCAGCAGTAGAGCGCTTGCCTGGAATGTGTGAGGATCTGGGTTCAGCATCACATACAAAACTGGTGGCAGAAAAATAAAAACCAGACTTAAAAACAAATATTGACTCTCTCTTTCTCTCTCTCTTTAAAAAAAAAAACTCATACACAGATGTTCACAGAAGCATTATTCATAATAACGAAAAGGTGGAAAGAAGCCAAATACCCATCAGCTGATGGATGGATAAACGAATTGTGGCTTACCTGTCCAGTGGAATGCAATCCCACGATAGAAGGGAACGAAGAAGGGACACATGGTGTAATGCGGAAGAACCCTGTAAGACAGTGTGCTCAGTCAAAGAAACCAGCCACAAAAGGCCACACTCGCTCTCGCCCGTTTATATGAAATATCCAGGACGGGCAAATCCACAGAGGAGGCAAGTGCTTGATTGCCGGGACAGAACACCTGGGGGATGAGAGCTCAAAGGTACAGGCTTCCTTTCCGATGTGATGAAAATGTTCTAAAATTGAGTGCGAAATGGTGGGCAAAGTTGTGGCCACTTTAAATTGTGTGGTAGATGCATTGCATCTCAGTAAAGCTCTTACCAGAAAGTCAGAGAGGCAGCCCGAAAGAAAACCAAAACTCGAGCAGCAGGGATTCAAGCATGTTGTTTAGACACACGAATCTCAACACCCAAATCATCCGCTAGAAGATGCCAGGGTGGTCTCCCCTCTGGGGTGGAGGAGCTGCGGGGGAGGCCAGGGATGACTGATCTTTATAATAAACCCAGCAGAGCTGTTTAACTCTTTAAACCGCATGCATGCACATGTTTGATGGAAATCGAGACTTCCTGAATTTCAGTGCAGCCTCTGGCCTCATAGAGCTAGGAGGACGAAGAGAAGCTGTAGCAGTGTGGCTGGTCAGGTGCCCCAGAGCCCCTCAGCAGAATCAAGCGCTTGTGCATCCAGCTGAGGTCTAGCCCCCAAGCGGGGGCACAGGTAAGGACAGGAGGGTGCCCCAAGCCTGCAGACCCTGCCTGACCCTGCCCACTGTCTCAAGGGAAATTTTTCCAAAGGGCATGCCCTGATCTGAAGGAAGGGGGCACAAAGCTGGGACACCACCAATCTCAGTGCTGGAGCTGACCCAGAATCCACTGGCACTTACTGAAAACCTACTGTGTGCTGGGCACCTCCGCAGAGGTCCTCTTGGAATCCTCGCAAGGACCCTGCAAACTGAGTGGGTTTATTCCGTGTTACAGATGAGGAAACTAAGGCTCAGAGAGGTTTAGCATCTTGACTGAGGGCCACGAAGCTATGCAGAGCCAGGCCTAGGTCCCAGGTCTGGCAGCTTCCCAGTCCAGGGCCCTGTTCACTGTGAGCTTTCCCACGCAGAGGAGCCAGGGAAGGGCATGGAGAAAGGAGAGCCGCTTCTTCTCTGAGCACCAGAAGCCGTATGTGAGCCCAGCTTACTCCAGGATGTGGGTCACAGCGAGAAACCAAGTGTGATCACCAGCTGGACCAGCCCCCTAACCCAAGCCCAGCACGCCAATCACCAGAAGCTTCATCCAGCACTTCTTGCCTCTGTTCCGGCCCACCCAGATGCAGGGATGGACTTCAGGAACGCCCTCCGCCTCTGGGGCCAGTCATGGTAGCCCCACATCAGCGTCTCAGGAGGGCGCCTCAGCAATCTTTTGGGTCTGGAGGAGACCTTAACCATCACCTGATCCACTGTCATTCTGCACAGATGAAAGAGAAAGAGACACTGGGGGCCACGTGGCAAGTGAGTTAGTAGCAAAGCAGTGACACTTCCTCCCTATCCACCTACGGCAACACCCCACTCGGACACCCTCTGCCCCCAGGACCTGAGCCCCCTTCCTGCTCTCTCTTACACCCAATCTCAGCTCCAGGGAAGCTATCAGTTAGCACTGAAGAGTAACTGGCCGGCCTCCATTCCCCCAACCCCACCACCCCCAGGACACCCAGCTGCTCCATTATTCCCTGGATGACAACTGGGAAAGTTCATCGTGCACCCCAAACACCGTGAGCGAAGAGGAGGCCAGGTCTGGGTTCAGATTCGGGGTTTAATTTAGTAACTACACAGCCTCAGTTTCTTCCTCTGTGAAGTGGGAACACGTGGTAAGGAGCAAAGGAGGCGCTGAGTGAGGGCGCTTTGCTGCAGCACCCGGAGGAGAGCAGGCAGCGGAAGCTGGGCGGCAGGTAGACAGGAGGCAGGGAGGGGCCGCAAGCAGCGGGCTTCCTGCGTTCTGTGACGAGTTCTCTCCAGCTGGAGCCTCTGACGCTGGGAACAGGACTTGCACTTCCGAGCCCCGGCTCGCCACACCCCATACCCAGAAGCGCTCAGCAGGGCTGCCTAAAGCCTGCCAGCTGGTGCGAGGACAGAGCTGAACGCAGAGCCGCAATCTTCACCTGGGGCCCGCAGACCTCCTCGCTACAAGTCCAGGGCTGCTTTCCCCGGGGTCCCCTGGGCAGCAATCAAAACCAGCTCTCCCCATTTCACGGATGGGTAAACCAAGACCTAGGCAAGAGCGCCAGAGCCCCAGGGTGCGGACTCTCCGTCCTGCCCTGGACACTGCAGATCAGCTCAGCCTCCCACCGGCCGCTTAGGTCCCCCTTCTGTCCACATCTGAGCCCAGCAAAGTAACACAGTGCCAACGTGCTGCCTGCGTTATTTTTAGGTGCTCTGAGATTGTTGCAGAAGTAGAAATCCACTTTCCTCTTCAGAAACGCTGTCGCCGATTTGAAAACGCTGGCGCTCGTGTCCCCTAGCTCCTCCCCCAGGCCGCTGTCACTCATCCGCTGCGGGTCCTCGTCTGGCTGCCGTGCTGGCCCTCGGTGCTGCTGGGTCTTCTTCTCCCTGCCTCTCTGGGCACCTGCCCTTCCTCTTGTCTCCTGCTGTGATCTGCATGTGGAGGGAGCTCGGTCCCCAGGGTGGCAATGATGGGACCGTTAAGCCATGGGGCCTAGCGTGAGTCTGTGGGTCACTGGGGGTGAGCCCTCAGAAGGGACCAACGCCATTCTCAAGAGAGGCTGTTGTAAAAGCCAGCGCCTGGTCCCACCCGGCCTCTCTCTGGCTTCCCGTTTGAGATATCGATCCCTGCTCCCACACACCCCATCACCGTGCACCTCGCTTATGATGTGGTCCAGAAGGCCCTCGCCAGATCAAGCAGAGGCCGCGTCCTGCACCCCTGGAACTATGAGCTCAGTAAACCTCTTGTCTTTATAAAGTTGGCCTGTCTCAGGGATTTCGTTATGGGAACAAAGCTGACCAACACGCCTCCCATGTGACGAACCTGCTCATCCTTTGGCACTCACTTGAATGTTAGACCCCAGCAGATTGCCCCGGTCTGCACGCCACGGCACCTGGAACTTCTCTTTTGCACCTGTTCCACACACTTACAATTACCTAAGAGTTCACGGTCAATTTTTAAATAAACTTCCACTTACGTATAACAATCTTTTATCCCTACTAAGCTGAAAGATCCATGGAGCTAAGCCCTGTGTCTCCCTCATTCTCTTTTATCCCCCAGAGCCTAGAAGAGCCCCTCACAATCAACAAGCGTTTGTTGATTGACTAATGGGCCTTCCCAGACAAAGGAACGCTCCCACCCGAGCGCCTACATGAGATCGGTCCGTCCTCACAACATGCCTCCAAGGCTGTGTTACCAGCCCCCATTTTGCAGAAAAGAAAACCAGCTTGAAGAAGCCATGGTCCCAGGCCACACCCAAGGAAGTGTGAGGACTGGGATGGAAATCCCTTCCCTTAATTGTTTGGCAAGCTCGACGTGACATCCTCACCCAGGCTTTGCGGCCAACCCAGATCTGCCCCAGACTCCAAACATACTAGAAGCAGCTCAGGTACTGGGGCGGCTCCTCCCCCTGCCCCAGCCAGCCCCCCAAGAAGCCCCCCACGGGACTTAGGCTGATTAATCCCCCGGTGACCACGGCACCTGAGCGCCCTCTAGTGGTGGCAGGAAAGTCTACCAGCAGAGCAAGAAAGGGGCAAGGGAAGAGGAAGGAGGTGCCCCAGGGGTGCAGGAGGGGAGCAGGGAGAGGAGATGGGAAGAAAGTCGGCTGAGGAAGGGATGCGAGAAGGGCGAGCAGAGGAGGTGGGCTTGTGCGGGGCTCCAGAGCTCCCCTGCTGGCTGCACTCTGGGTTTCCCCCTCCAGCCTAGGCTCCCAGGGCAGCCTCAAGACAACACTGTCCCAGAGAATCCTTGAGACAAGGGACCCCATCCTCTGTCCACACTGAAGCAGACCGCTTCTTGGGACAGACCTGCCGCCTGCCCTGGGCAAAGGCCTCTCACCCCAAAGTGGGAAGGAGCTCCTTCCCCCTCCTTCCTGCCACCTCCACTCCCCCCACGGGAAAGACAGCCGGGCTCTGAAGATGACCCCTTGCAGTCCCAGGGATGCACACGCCCAGGTCTGCCCCAGCCCTCACCCACCAGCTCCTGGCCCAGCCAGGCTCCTGCCCGGCCACCCCCAAATCCCAGCAGCTGCAGTTGCCATGGTGACAGCACCCCGCCCCACCCCCACCCCTCGCACATAAATAAACTGCAACCTGGGGGACTGAACGGGAACTGCTGGCAGAGGCCGAGTGTGAGTTCGCAGCGCCAGCTCATTCCCTGCTCCTCTCACTTCGGGATAATTAGTGCAAATTAAATTTCACACCCCTTCTCCCAAGCAGTTAGAGCTCCTGGGGATTGGTTACCCACCACGCACGGGGAGCATCCTGCGCGCCTCTTCACAATGTGCAGAGTAGGAGAACATTCCTCCACTGCGCAGCCCAGGCCCTGGCCAGCAGGGGCAGTGGGGGGGGGACAGAACCCCCAAGATGGGACACCTGACTGCTTCCCTGGTGACACCTCCCTCCCAGGCTTTTCTGTGATGCTAGAAAGAGACTGGACTAGCACAGACAGGCAAGCCCCTGGTCGCCAGGGCCTGGAGGCCAGGTGCCCCATCCATGGCTGCTTCAGGGCCTCCTCACAGCTGTGTGGCATGTGTTGGCACCAGGGCCCAGGCTCTGAGAGGCCTGTCCTTGGTTGAATATTTAAACACAGGGTCCACCTTCACTTGGTACTAGATCCTGCAAACTAAATAGCCCAACCTCCTTGCCCTGGCTTATTTATAAATGCTAAGTATCCGGGGGTGGGGTGGAGTTCAGCGGCAGAAAGCTTGGCTGGTATGCACAGGCCTGAGTTCAATCCTGCAAGAAAGAAAAAGAAAACAAAGTACCTGGGTAAGAAAACATACACAGCGCTCTTCATGCAAATCAAACAGCACCCAGTAGGGCCTGAGGCTGGCCAAGTCCTCGTACCCCACTCCTCACAAGGCCAAGTGCAGGGCACGGTACAGAGCTTCCCAAGCGCTACACAACGGCCTGGAATCTTGTTAAAATGCAGGATCTGGGGGCAGCAGCGGTGGCTCAGCGGATATAGCACCTGCTGGATATGTGTGAGGACCCAGGTTCAAAGCCCAGCACCACGTACACAGCTAAGTTAGAGAAACCAAAACCAGATGAAAAACCAAATAAAATTGATTCTCTCTTTCTCTCACTGTCCGTCTATCTTTAAAAAAAAAAAAAAAAAAAGGCAGGGTCTGGGTCCACAGTTGGGAGGGAAACCCTGTGACCTCCACTTCTACCAGGAGCCCAGGGGAGGCCAGTGCTATCGTCCTGGGACCTCCCTGGAGAGCAGGACAGGTTCATCCTCCCCCTGCCGCCCTGAAGTTGACTTCTCACTGCAAGATCCCCCACCTTTCCTGGAGTATTCAGGAAGAGGCTGGGAGAGATGTCCCTTCCAGGTGAGGGGTGGGTGGACACCACCACTGACTGCTGGCCAGCGCTGGCCTCCTGCCTTACGGTGGGACACCGAGGGACCGATCAGGCTGGGACCAGACACCAGCAATGCCACGTCTCCTCCAACTTTGTCCTGTTTCCCTCATTCCTTTTTGAGCCTCTCCCACAATAAATCGCTTGCATAAGATAGCCTGTCTCTGGCTCAGCCTCCAAACAGCCCAGCCAAAGGCAGGGGGATGCCCTCGTTTGCCCATTTCATCCCTGCAGAAGCTGACCAAGGGATGAACTTGCTCTGGACACACAAGGGGCGGAGCCAAGCCTCACATGATGGCTTGGTCCCATTGCCTCGAGTCCACAAGGCAAACCCCTGTGTGTACCTGCACACTGTGTGCACATGAACGCCCCTGCTTACCCGGGGACAGTCTCCACGGCATGCTCCAGCATGCACAGAACACGTGCACGTACCCCGCGCAGCCACAGCCCGAGGGTGCATGCGCACGTCCATTCGTTCCTGAATAAGGAGCTGTCACACAAGTGCTGGGACATCTTCCTCATGAGGTCTCAGCTCAGACACCCCCACTGGAGTTTCCCTGCCTCCCCCAGATTAAGTCCAGAGTCCCCCAAGCTCTCCCCTCCTGTCCTCATCCCTATCTACAGACCCGCCTCCCCTGCGTAGGGGACCTGGGAGGGCTTGTCAGTGTAACCCGGGGGCCTGGTTCAGGGCTTCATCACCCTCAGTGTTCCACATATATGTGTTGAGCTGAATTGAAGCCATTCACTGACTGTGGGATTGGAAGTCGCTGCCTTCCCTGAATTACAGTTTCTTCCCAGAGAGGTGGCAGCTGGACCCAGTCCCATCCTAAGGGAGGCCCTAGGAAAGATTCCTTGGGAGAAAGGAAGGTCATAGAACTGAAATCTAAGGGATGGTCAGGATTTAGCCGGATGATGAGGGGAAAGGAGAGATCCGGGCACATGGATCAGCAGGGCAAAGGACCATGGCGTGTCCAGGGAGCCAAAGGGAGAAACCTACATGCCGGGAGTGCAGTAGGGAGAATTCCCCCTGGGTTTTCATCTTGAGGGCAATGAAGGGCCACTGAATTTCTCGCTGTTGGTTTGTTGGTTTGTTGGGGGGCTCTGGTGCTGGGGATAGAGCCCAGGGCCTGTGCCAGCTACCTCTGAACTACCCACTATCTACATTGGACACTGTAGCCAGGATGCCCTCTTTGGGTTTAGCTGCACAGAGAATGACTGGAGGCCGGGGTGGGAGGCAGTGGACAGGCTGAGACCACTTAACAGATAAAGCGTGAGTGAGGGTGATTCGGGTCAGATCTGGGGTCGCTGAACCAGAAGGAAGTGGATTGTTTGAGACAATTCAGAGGTGGAACTGAGAAGCCTTGCAGAAAGTCGGAGCCAAGGACGCATGCGCTAGGCGCCCCAGTCCTCAGGTAGAGGCCCTTTCCATAGATCCCGGATCTCTCATGCACCCCTGCCGCACCCATCCCTTTGGGAAGCCCTGCACTACCCTCTGCTCTACCCACCACAGCCAACCCAGTCCTGAGCTCTTCCTGCCACCCATCTGGTCCTTCAAGGTCATTGAACCTTTGTCCTTTCCAGCCTCGTCTCCAGCAGAGACCCTTCAGGCGGAAATCCATCCCAGTCCCCAGCACAAAGATGCTGGTATGCAGCTCTGCTCAGCCCACACTGGTGCCCACGGTCTCCTCACACCGCCACTTGCAAACTGCGCTCTCGAGCAGGTCTTCCCTCTTCTCCTCTGGCTCCAGTTGCTCAAGCTGTCATACAGCAGGATGGGATTCAATTTTTGCCTAAGGATCTTGCCAATCAAAGCCCTAAATCCCCCAGCCTGCAAAGACCAGCTCCAGGGTGGTCACATGACCTGAACCGAGCCACTGAAAGTCCACCGTGGAGCTTTGGTTGAAACTGTTGTTCAAAAGCATCTAGAGAAAGGTGCTGCTTGAGAACAAAGCCAACGCTCATCCCTGAGGGCACGGTCCAAGCACCTGGATCCAGCCATGCCTGCAATCAGTTACATGGACCAATAAATTCCTGTTCTTGCCTAAACCAGTCTGAATTGCACTTATGGTGCTTGTTTCCAGTGGAGTCCTGACCTATGTAAGTCTTCCCACTTGTAGTGTTTAATGCTTTCTCCTGTGGGATGGGATACCTCCTTGCTCTGCTACCCTCATATCCTTGAAACTGTTGAGGTGCCTCCTCCTCCTCCTCCAGGAAGCCTTCCCTGGCCAGGCTGGCATTTCTCTCACTTAATAAAAATGATTCCCAACAAGCTTACGAATCCATCCTAAATCTGTTTAGTGGACCCACTGCAATGAGCCTGTGCTGTTCCAGAAGTTCCCGGACAAAGATCCTGGCTCATTTGGCTCCTCTTAGAGCCCTTTTGTTGTCTCCGGAAAACTTATCAAGACCCTGCAGGGTGGTGCTTCAGGGTCTCGCTTGGGCAAACCCTACTTCTCCTTACCTTCTGTTGATGGACTCTGTGCCCTTCCGAGGGCTTTCCAGCTTCCCTGGTGCTTATTAAATGCCTACTGTGTGCCAGGCCCAGAATAAACGGCTGAGAATGAGTCAGACACACCCCAGCCTAGGAGGGGCATGCCGACTGAGGGACGCGAATCTGTCCGGGGTGTGACCTTGAGCAAGTCACCCTTCCCTCTAAGTCAATTCAGCCTTCTGTAAAATTAGACACAGAAATGCCACAATTCCTAAGGGCCCGGAAACCCAGAGCACCAAGTCCCTAGGCTGCAGCAAGTGGCACCAGGGTGGGCATGTGGGTGGAGCCAAGAGCGTCCATCCCGGGGCCCTTCAGGAATCAGCTGTCCCCTAAAGACATGTGCAAGTATACGGGGCAGAAGATCCATAGCTTTCAACACATTTTCCAATGGTTGCTCGGCCTGAAGGAGGTTATGATGCTGGCAGTGATGAAAATGTTAGTGGGGGAGCTGAGGGTAAGGGGATTAGGAGTGTGGCAGATGGACGTGCCCACCCTCCCCTCTGTGACTCCTGCACATTCACTGAGCCAAGGTAGTTTTGATCATCTGGCAGGTCAGGGCTTAGTCTCTGATGATTTCCAGTGACACCATTCAATAGCTGTGTGTCCTCAGGCAAGTTACTTAAACTCTCTGCACCTAAGTTCCTTCATTTGTGAAACAGGGCTATTTCCAGGTCTGCTCTCATAAAGAGAAGATTAAACAGGATCACTTAAGGTGAAATTCTTAGGCCAGGGTTGGACACAGAATAAACATTAAATAAAGGTTAGCCAGTACTATAATAGCATGGTGGAAATTAAACAGAAAGGACAGTCTTTAAACACAGAACGGCTGTGATCTTCTGCAGGTTTCCCCTGAGTAAGGAGGACCCCTCGCTCCCTCTCCTGCTCAGCCAGAGCTCCACGGAGCCCTTGCCCCAAGATGTCCCCAAGATGCCTACCCAGCCTCCTTACCTTGCCAGTTCAGAGGCTGATTTTGAAGTTCAAGGCCTTTCTGGCTTTGGGCCTTGAGGCTGAGGGCTTGTACCCCTTGCAGCCCATGACAGCTTCAGATGGATACCCCTGATCCCCACCTCCTTGTGCTTGAACAATTCCCTCCTTTTGAGGGTGCCCTGGACCCTGGCTTGCTTCTAAGGAATAGAATATGACAAAAGTGTGGGGATTGTCACTTTAAAATTTAGTTTCCAAGACTTCCGCCTCCTATTGCCTGCAAGGCCCCTCTTACTCTCCCTGGTCTGCTCAGATGGAAGCCATCTGCCATGTTGTGAGTTGTCCTATTTAGAGGCCCATGTGTCAAGGAACAGAGAGTGGATGGTGGCCAATAAAAAGGACCTCAATCCAGTAGCCCAGGAGGAACTGAATTCTGCCATCACAAGCGAGTCTGGAACCAGCTCCTCGTTCAGTCAAGCCCTTGGACAAGGCAGCTGGAGCAGACACCTTCATCACAAGATCATGAGGAGCCAGAGGACTCCACGAAGCCACACCTGGATTCTCACCCACAGAAACTGAGATAATCAATGTGGTTGTTTAAAGCCACTAGGTTTGGGGGTAATTTGTTACCTAGTAAATACAAAGCTGATACATATAGACAAAAAAAACAAGAAGTGGGAAAATTTTTGACCCACTTACCTAGAAAGTCCAGGGGTAGAGTTGGCTTCAGGTACAGCTGAATCCAAGTGCTCCAATGTCAACAAGAATCTGTCTTAGTTTGGGTTTCCACAAGAGCACAGCCTGAGGCCAGAACATGGGTGCAGGTAGTTTAGTTGGGAGGTGATTATAGGAAGCATGAAAATGAGAGAGAGGAGATTGAGAAAAGAAAGGAGACGAGCCAATAAAGGGCGTGTTTTCAAATCCTCTGCAATAAGCAACAGAGGGTGGACTTGTCTGGAACCTTTGAAAACCACACTGAGTCCTGAAAGTATCCTGTTGAGGATTAGGAGCCAGGGGTATTTACCCACTAGCTCTCCGTTGCACTGATTGAGGCTGTACCCCGTGTCAGGCTGGAAGACCCCTCAGCTCTGGGGTAAATCCTGCCAGTGTGCACAGGACTGGCCCCTGAAGCTAGCTGTCCCTGAGCTCAGGCACAAGATGAGGCAGGATGCCCAAAGCATCTGGATCCCTCAACTCTCCTCCCGAGGCACCTGCAACCCCAGGGGCAGGAGTACCAGGCAGCCCCTGCTTCTTCCTGCAGCCCCATGACCCCAGGGGGAAGCACCTCTCTTTCCCAGGGGTTCCACCAAGTCTCAGATTGCATCTCATTGGTTTGCAAGGATCACATGCTCATCTCTGAGCCAATCACTGCTTTAGTTGACCAGGTCCCTGGGGTGAGCCATAGGGAAAATTCCAGAAATTGAAGAAGAAATGAATGCTGGCCAGAAAACAGACAACCAGGTATCTGTCAAGTCGACAAGACAAGACGGTAACTCCTATTAGTCGCTCATAAGATCAGTTTAAGAGGTGCTAATGAGATTTTGTTTTGTTTTGTACCAGAGATTGAACCCAGCGGTGCTTAACCACTGAGCCACATCCCCAACCCTTTTTATTTTTTATTTTGAGACAGGGTCTCACAAAGTTGCTTAGGGCCTCATAAGTTGCTGAGGCTGGCTTTGAACTTGCCATCCTCCTGCCTTGGCCTCCTGAGCCACTGGGATTACAGGCATGAGCCACTACATCCAGCAATAACTAGTATTTTTTATATTAGAAACAGTAGTAATCAAATATCAGCTGCGTCAGAATTCCTGAGAAGGCCTGTTAGAACATAGTTTGTTAAGCCCACGCCCAGAGTTTCTGATCCAACAGGTCTGGGGTAGGGCCTGAAAATTTACATCTCTAACTGATTCTAACTGGTGTTCCTGTTGCTGGCCCAGGGATCACACTTCGAGAATCCTGGAACAGAAAGCATCAGAGTGGATGGTAGGTGAGATGGCTGAGTTTTGCTCCAAAGAACTTTTGTTTCATTTACATATGTATGAGGACATTGGGTAGTTGTGTGATAGTCTTTCTTCCTCTTTCTTTCTTTGTACTGGGAATTGAACCCAGGGCCTCATGCATGCTAGACAAATGCTGTACCTCTGAAAAACTTCTACAAAAATTTTATTTTATTTTATTTTATTTTATTTTTGAGAAAGGATCTCACTAAATCACCAAGGCTGACTTTGAACTTGCAGTCTTCCTGCCTCTGCCTCCTGAGTAACTGGGATCATGGGCATGCACCACCCTGACTATGAAAGGCATTTCTCATTGAAATCACCCTAGTGCAGACATCAAGTAGTTCCCCCAAAGTCACACAGCCACTAGGGGAGGGTAGGGATCAGGAGCAGGTCTAACGTGCTTTTGGCCACAAAGCTATGCTGGTGCTGACACTGGGTGAACTACCACTACCACCAGCTCACCACAGGGTTTGGGTTAGTTATTAAGACATGTTTGTCACATGGAGAAGGCAGAATACAAAAGAAGTTGCTGAAGCAAACACTCCAAGACACACTGGTTTAAACAAGACCAAAGTTCAGTTCCCCTCTCATGTAACAGTCCAGAGATACCTGCTCCAGGAGGGCAGCTCTGCCAGCCTCCACATGTGCCCTCCATCCTGGATCCAAGGGATTTGCTCCATCAACAAGAAGTGGGCAACGGAAATGGGAAACACACTCCTGCTCTTTTAAGGGCACAACTGTAAAGTTGCAGCATCTCTTTCATTCACTTCCCATTGGCTGGATCCCAGTCACATGGTCGAACTAGCTGCAAAGGAGGCTGGGAAATGTAGTCCTGAGCAGAAGTTCGTGCATGCTGGGGGATAACTAGTGGACTCTTTGCCACTGTAGGTAGGAAGGCACCATCAGGGAGGAGGGCAGTCCCAGAAGGGCCCTGAGGTGGTCTCCCATTGGTCTCCACAGAGAACAGAATGGTGGCATTACTCCCAACGACAGGTTCCAGCCATGCTCCTGGGTCCCCAGCTATGGATCTAGCACCCAACCCTTACCCCAACCATTCTAGGTTTAACACTTCCTAACATCTTTCTATCCACACATATTTCCCAGTTTATCATATTATGACAATTATAGCTTTAGATTTTCAGCTTCAGAGTTTATCTACCTAGAAAATGGAAAGGCTGCTGTGTATTGTTAATAAAGCCGTGTCCCTCCAGCCAACAAAAGAGTCACCTCTGGTTCAGTGGGAATGGGACCACACTAACCTTTAAGCCAGGCTCCTGTTTTAACTGGCCTGCCACTGAACTTCACCTCCCTGTCTTATTCCCAAACTGCAGACGCCTCTGTTCCTAATTTTCCCCATAAAACAGTGACTCATACGAGAACAGATTTCTCTTGCTTGCAGAAAAGGTAAATTGCTGGCAGAAATAAATTTGCAGATGCTAGAATTTCACAGAAAGGAGCTCATTGGTGGAGAGGGCTTGATATCCGGCCTCCTTCCCCTCCCCCCACCTATCTGTATCCCTCCCAAGCAAAGCCGGCACAGTGCTGGTGCTTTGAGGCCTGAGGGTGGGCGTGATGGGCGTGGTGGGGAGATGGACTCCACCTTCGTTAGTGATTCCCTGTTTATCTGCCGGTTTATCCCAGTTCCTGGGCCGATTGAGCCAGGCCTCTGAGGCAGAGGCCAGAATCCCAGCTCCGCCCAGGACACCGACCTGGATTTATGTGGGTTACTCTCAGCCTGTGGACCTGTCACCAGGCAAGAAGACCTATGGGACCTTCCAATGGCCTGCAGGAGGTGGTTCCTCACTCCAACAGATTGCAGAACCCAGGCCAGCTCGAAATAGCTTCAGATGAAAGAAGACTCTCCTTCTAAGAGTGAATGCCAGGGACAGGGTCTAGAAATGGCCCTCCCTGACACAGAAGTCACATGGGAAGAAGAGGGTAGGCTGTCATTTCCTAAGCAGCTGCTATGCTCCCACTGTGCCAGGGCAGCCCCAAGAATCTGACCCTGCCCTCACAGAGGCCCCACAAGTTTATTGTACCCACTTTGCAGATGTGGAAACTGAGGGGGGAAATCACTCACACACACACTGCCCTCTAGTGGGAGATCACAGGCACACGCAGACTTGGGGGGACCAGCCTCATTCCTCAGGCCTCCCTTCTTTCTCCCTCTGCTCCCTGCTCCCTCACCCTCATTCCCATCCCCCATGCTGCTCCCTTGGGCCCAGCCTCTACTGGAATCCTGACTCCCTCCTCTGTGTGCTGCCCTCGCTGAGCATACAGTAGCCAAGGAACAACAGCTTTCCAAAGAAAACAAATTTAAAGGAGCCCAGGTAAGGGTAGGGGGTTCCTGAGCTCAGTAGAAAAGCTCCGCTTCCCAGGCCAAATAGGGCACTGGTGCCTCCTGTGCCCCCATCAAGGCACCCAAGGACAAGACCACTGACTGCTCAGAGCTACTTCAGCAACTAGGTTTGGAATTATTTTTGTATCCTACGCCTCCCTCCCATGCCTAAATCCTCCCTATGGTAGTGTGTTAATTTAAGCCACTGATTACCATTAAAGTCCAGGTTTCGGCTGGGGGTGTAGCTCAGTGGTACAGCGCCTGCCGGACTTGCACAAGGATCTGGGTTCAGCTCCACAAAATAAAATAAATTTTAAAGGCATCCCCCAGCCTACTGCCTCCCCAGAACGGGGCTCGTTCTTTAGACTCGAGTATGAATAAGTCCCTGGCCCTTCCCCAAGAGAGAGGATGGAACAGGAGAGGTTAGCCCCAAGGAGGACCGTGGGCTCTCGTGTCCAGTCCGAGGGACTCCAGGCATCACTGAGAGGCACCAGATGTGGCCAATGACTGCCCCAGAACAAGTCAGCTGCCTTCACACACTAATCCCTGGCATGGCAGAGGCCTGACTGAGGTCCCCACGGGCAGCCGATGGCAGCCAAC
>PVKS010024138.1:0-31457 GCA_004027875.1 Aplodontia rufa | reverse complement strand
CATGATATGATGTCTTTTGAAATCAAATGGATGGAGATGGATAGAATTATGCTTAGTGAAGTCTCCCAATCTCAGAGACTCAAGGGCCGAATGGTTTCTCTCATCTGTTGATGCTAACATATTTGGGGAAGCAGTAGGGCTGACGGCTAACCTAGCAAAACTGCAAATTGAATGACTTTCAGAACATTAGGGGGATGGCTCTATTGGATACTTGGAGGTGTAGGGAGAAGGATGGGGAGGGGAGAGGGTATAGGAAGAACTCATAGGAGTCTGGAAATTGGGAAGATGGGGGAACCATCCCAGAAGCCGATGTCATTCCTCCACGAACTACCCATTTAACACATGAGTTCTTCTGGGGGAAACTGCAATAGGTAAATGCAAGGTGGTCATCCATGATCTGGCTTTTCCCCTCAGTAAAAAGCTTATATCCATTGATTGATAATGTTTTGATAATGTTTCCTCCTCAACTGTATTTCTATATTCTTCTAATAAAAAAAAAAAACAGTCTTTGTAATGAGCTCTCAAATCTTTAGCAGGATGCCGTATTCGCATAGATACTTGTTGAGCTTAAGGCTTGCAGTGTGCATCATAAACGCATCCAGGCACAGTGCCTATTGGTGCTCAGAAAGGACCAAATTTTATCTTTTGCACCCTGTTCTTAATTGTTAGGGACTCTTCCCCTCCTCTGGCATCTCAGGAGCTCCCAGCATAGAGAAGCCATGCAGAGAAAAGAAGAGAGCGCGATTCCTGGATCCTTCGTCAGCAGGGTCATTCACATGCATCAGACTTTATTTCCCCTCTGTAAAATGGGGATAATTATCGTATGTCCCACAGGCCTGCTGTAAGAATTCAGCTACAGACTGTACTATGCAGATGTCCATCCCAGATGTATGCTGATGGCAATAATCGCTGGCATGGTGACTCTACAATTGCTCACCACAGAGCTCTGAGCTTCCTGGGCACCTGCTTGCTAGGGAGACAGTTTATGTCCTTTCAATATCTAGTAAAAGGGACCTCAACAGGTTTTTAAGAAAGAAATTCTAACACTGTATGCTCAGGGGAATTTGCCCTGCAGATACACAGAGGAGACCAGCAATTTCCTACAGAAAGATGTGTTTGGGGCCATTCTGGGGGAACAAAGACATCCTTCCTGGAAGTCTCCTCAGAGTGACGCCTGATCAAAGTTGAGGGTGCAGCTCTGGCTGCCATTCAGTAAAGCGCCTCCAGGCAGAGGGGCTTCAGCTCCTCGCAAAGCCCTTCCCGGCTTCAGAACTGCTCAGTATCAGAGAACAGCTTCGTTACAGGTGGAGCCGCTACAAGGTTGGAGAGAGAGGACTTTCTCCTCCGGCTGTCTGCGTCACCTAATTCAGAGAATCAAGGATCCATGATTTCCTATAACTGTCTTATTTGACAAACTAGACAGAGATTAAGATCTCATATAAAATGAGAGAAAAATCCCTAACTACAGGTTCTTCCCCAGGAGAGAAATCTCTAACTAAAATATGTTCTTGCTGCAAAGGAAATCGTTAGGCCACAATTTATATCAATGAACTCAATCAGTAAATACCTATTCAGTAAATACCTATTGAGCATCTACTATGGGCCTAAATTCTATTATTATTGATAAAAGCCTATAATAAAAGCAATAGCAAACACACACTGAGCGCTATCAGCCAAGGAGGCTTTCTGGATAGGTACAGGTTTTTACAAAACTCTGGCAAAGTTGCTGGTGGAGCAGCTCAGTGGTACAGCGCTTGCCCAGCAGGTTCAAACGCCTGGATCCAATCCCCAGCGTGACAGAAAGGAAAGCCCTGGCCTTGTATATGTGTGTGTGTTCCTAAGCCTTCTAAGCTGCAGCGCCCACACTGCAGTCGGGAACAGCCTCTTCTCTGGGTGCTTGCTCTCAACAGCAGCTTTCCCCTGGACTGTGGGCAGCTGTCCCTCCCTGCCACTGTCACCCCCTGTGGTGAGTAGGGTTCAGTGCCCCTCCTGGAATAGGGGTGCTCCTTCCTTGCTATGTTAGTCACCTTTGCATCGCTGTGGCCAAGAGACCCGATGAGAAGAGCACACAGGAGGGAAAGCTTATTTGGGCTCAGAGGTTCGGTCCGTGTTGGGCCAGCTCCACAGCTCTGGGGTAAGGTGAGGCACAGCATCATGACAGAAGGGCTGCTCAGCACATGGCTGCCAGGAAGCAGAGAGAGCTTGAGTGAAAGGAGCCAGAAGTTTATAGTCCCAAGCCCCCTCCCGTGACCCACTTCCTCCAGTCGTGCCCAAGCTGCCATGTTACCACCCCTGAATCCTTTCAAATTGTTTCTCCATCAAACGGATGGATCTGCTGATTAGGTTACAGGTCTGGAAGTCTAATCACTTTGCCTCTGAACACTCCTGCTCTGTCCAGCCCCTGGGCTTCGGGGACACCTCAGATCCAAGTCATTACCAGTTACCCAATCACAAACCAGGCTAGGAGGCAACGAGCTCTGGGGTGGCCACGTGGAGGACTTACTCACCTGGACACTCACTCATGACAAGGGCCCAGGAGGAAGGTTGGGAGACCTGTTGGGGCTGCCACCCTGGATAAGCAGTCCCCTTTTTTCTCCCCCAGCCAGGACTGGAAGGAGGGACCTGGCCTCTGTCCTCAGGCAGCGGGCAGGGAGAGTGCTGTAGCACTCTTGAGAGAGTGGGCAAATGTCTTGTAGGCCAAAGGAAAGATTGGCCAGTCCACGCCTCCAAGACCACCACAGGAAAGGAGGACATGTTCTGGAGGGAAAGGGAAGGATCTCATGTGTCATGAAAGCAGGATTCCAATGGAAGCCCTACAGCCCCGAGAAGAGCTGGTCTCCACTGGAACTTTTCATTTCTGTTAAGTTCTGCAAGCATGTGCCCAAGTGTCTGGAACCTTCTCATTTACCTGAACCACCCCACCCCCATGCCCACCCACTTCCCACTCTCTCCTGGGCAGTGATGGCTCCTGCACAATGGCAGAGACAAAGAGTTGCACACTTCAAGGCCAACCTCATCACTGTCCCACCTGAAATAAATTCCGGAGGTCCCTGACACCTTGTGATAAAGGCAGACACTTCATGGGACCATGCAGCACCTGGTCTGTCCCCACCAGCCTCCCCAAGCCCCGCTTCCAGCTCCATTTGGACCCGCTCAGCCTGGGTGATGCCCTCTAGACTCTCGCTTCCCCTTCTGGCAGGAGCCTGGTCCACTCCCTTCCTCTTCCTTGGCCCAGTTCACTTCTTCTCACCCTTGAAGCCTCTGGCTCACATTTATAGAGAGCCTTCCTGTCCCCAGGAGCCTCCCACTGTGAACCCCACACAGTGATGGTCATTCCCAGTTGCGTCTGACACCTGCCTGTCCACGTAGATTGGACAGTACTGTGCTGGGCCCCACCTAGTGGATGCTCAGGGATGCTGTTAAAGAAGACGGGCTGAAGGCCACCCAAGGAAAGTCAGCCCCTGAAAGAGCAGGGTGAAGGGAACCAACCAGCTGGGTCAGCCAGATCCTCACCTCTGAAGGGCCAAGCCCAGCGCAGGCTGGAGGTTTGGGACAGGGCCAACAGATCCTCCTCTGCACTCTTCTGCAGAGTGCCAAAGTCACAGAGGACAGAGGTGCAGTGTCCACCTCCAAGCACCTTCTCCCCTGAGCTGGGAGATGGCCGTCCTCTGCATAAGAGAAGCTTGTCTTCTCTTGTTTGGGGCTTTGGGCATGCTGTCATTTTCTTTCATCAACAGCAGCTCAGAGCAATCTTTCACTTAGCCCGCAAAATATTGACATCTCAGCATTTTGACGTTGAGGGCACACCAGCAGGAAAGCGGGCAAGTCTCTAGATTCCTCTGCAATCATGCACACACTCCCTCTTCTCTGCCCTTGCTCCGCACCCTCCAGGATCTGGCTGCTCTGTGGGTAACACAACATGCCAGGTTCAGCCTGGAGAAGCTTGCTGGGGAGCCCAGAGAATGAACTGACTCCCACTCTGAGTATGTCCAAAAACATCTAGGCAGAAAATACCACAACTAGGCTTTGTTTCCCCATAAAACTTAGACCCTGGGGAAATTACACTTAGATGATTTATGGAATGTGGGTCTTTAGCCGTATTACACTTCGCAGTGCCGGCAGGGACAACAATAATGTATAATTGATTCCATTTGGATCTTGGCAAGTCAATAAAGAACTTTGTTTATACATAATTTTGTTGGGCAAATCTCCCAGATGGTACTGAAATGTTGCATTTTTAAGATGTTGAGTTTGGTCCAGGAGGATCATAAATTATAAAGATAATGTGTCTTTTGTATCGTTACAGTTATCTAATTGTAATCACAATTACAGTCACTGTGAAATCTAACTCCATTCTATTTCAGTATGACTCTCGACATTTTTAAAGCTTCATTTATTTAAGAGCCAAAAGTCAAAGCAAGGGCTCAGAATACCAGAGCCCCACCTGCTACGCAAGGACAATTTTACAAATTAAAACCTATCAGGAAAATTAAAATGTAATATTCTCATAATAGGAACCAGCAGTACAAATACAAACTCTAATGGGCTTTGGGCTAACTTTCTCACTCTGTAGTAAGAGGCTTTGTCTAGGCGCCTAAAACAAATACTTTCATCTCTGTGATGATTTCCTTTTATGCAAAACATGTAATTTATGCTTCCATTAAAGAAAAAAATTATGTTTCTCTCTTACTGTTGCATCACAAAAAATGGTTGAATTATCATAAAATTGGAAGCATAGGTTTGGGATGGCATGATTTACAATATCAGTTCCCCACTTGTGAAATACCCATGGTGCCTCTAGCAGGTGTAACTCCTAGGACCCGCATGGTGTCTCAGCGAAGCTGAGACCAGTACACTAGCAAAGCCCATGTGACTTCCTCCCAGGGAAGCAACAGGGCCTGCATACTAAGACTCTGTGGACAGAGAACACAAACACTAGTTTCCCAAATGAGCCCCTGATGGAAAATTACCCAGACCAAGGCTCCAGATTGCAGGCATCAGCTTATAATAGAGCTGCTTTTCCCGTGGGTGAAACCCATATCACCTGCTCCAGGTGAGAGGCCTCAGGGATTTAGGTATCTATCAAAGACAGTTACTGATTCTCTCAAGGAATGGCAGAAAGCCCAGGTGGCTTCTAAACAGACTGGGAAGAGGCTGGGGCAGGGGAAGAGGATGAAGAGGAAGGAACGAGGGCAGCAGTCCTCAAACTTGACCTTGTGTCCAAATCGTCTGCAGGATGGTAGAGCCCAGACTGCAGGGCTGCACCTGCAGGAGTCTGATCTGACAGTTTGTGATAAATCCTGAATATCTGCATTTCTAATAAGTCCCCGGAGGCTTCTGCTGATGGCCAGAAACCACACTTAGAGAGTGGTGGCAGGAAGCCTCCTTGCACCAAGGGCATCAGCATCCCCTGGGGGCTTTTTGGGAAGGCGCAGTCTCGGGGCCCCCCCAGTGAACAAGTCTCTTGCAGTGGCTCTTGCACACACTGAAGTCTGAGAAGCAACAGACCATGGGATGTCAGGCCTTTCCAGCCCTGGGGCCAGTGAATTCTGTGTCAGCTGGCTGATGATGCATGCACACGGCACACGTGTACGAACCTGTATTCTTAGGGAAGAGGGAGTAGTTTTCTTTTAACCTTTGACTTGCTTCCCACCCCTCTCCCTTCAAAATGCTCTCAGATCAACTTGTTGTGTGTCATGTGCTAAGCACACAAATGACGACCAAGCCAACAGCACTGTCAGAACAAGGGCTGCCATGCGCCCTGCGATGCCTTCCTGCCCACCAGCAGCTCCTCTCCAGAAAGGTCTCTGGTTCTCTTAGCCCAGGGAAGCCTGATGGTGGAAGTCTCAGCTCTCTAGAGCAAGCAGGTGAACCAGATTTGGCCTAGGGTGGAAATTTGCCTTCATCCAGAGGCCTTGTCTAAGGCCAAGTCCTAGATCTGTCTCTGCTTACCCTAGTACCAACCTCTGTAGGCTACTGTTTGGGCAAATGAGAGGATACTTACCAAGTGTGTGGCCCCTAGCAAAAGCCCAATAGCTGCTGCTGCTGGTGGTGGTGGCTACACTCCAGAACAAGCCAGTGGAAACCACGGTCAGCAAACGCCCGAGATGCTCCATCAGGAAACAAGTCCCCTATAGAAACACGAACTCTTGAGCAGAGAGCTGGTGGAGAGGCTTTGTGGACATTGGTGCCTGCACAGTGGCCTCCAGGAAGCCACCCAGGAAAAGCTAAGAACAAAGTCAAGCCACTTTGACCCAAAGATGGGAAAGAAGGAGGTTGGCATGTGGATCTGGGTCTTCTACAATAAACCTTATTGCAGTCTGGCAAGTGATCCTTCATTTCGTCATCTAGAATGTATTAGCTAATTGGCCTAACAGATACCTGCTGAGTGTTATATGCCAGGTAGAGCTGAGTTAAGTGTAATGAGTACAGATACACAGCAGCTTTGTAAAGACAGATGGGCTGGATACTAGACGTGATGCATAGATGACAGGTAGGAAGATAAATGCAAAGACAGACAGAGGCAGCCCCCAGCAGCCACAAAAAGCCACTGGCTTTGCTCAGGAGAACACTCGTTGGCCCCCTGGTCATGCAGGGCGAGGCCCAAATGCCACAGGGCCAGCCCCAGATGGGATTCTCCGGCAGCTGCCTTAGAGCGGCAGTGCAGAGCTCTGGACCCCTGGATGCTGGTCCCCGCAAAGGTGTGTAAAGACTGATTCGTGCAGGAAGGGGTCCTAACGTTGCTTGCCAGACTGGCCCACTTTCCAAAGAAACTGGAATTCTAGCTTTTCATGTGCGGGGCACCAAATGTGAAATACTGACTGGTTTCAAAAGCGTTCAAGGGCTGTGAGCCACACAAGGCACACCTGTGGGCTGCAGCCACCTTGCTGTAGGCCACCAGGCTGTGATCTCCATCTGGAAAGAGGTTGCAATACAAAGAAACAGCTGATGTACGCTGCAAGAGCAGAGCAAAAGAAAGAACAGATGAGGGTGACTGCGGGGGCGGGAGAGCCAGGAGGAGAGCCAGGCCCGGTGGCTAATGGGGCGTGTCCAGGGCACCTTGACCAGTGGGCCCTGAAGGACAAAGATGGCTCACGTCCACGCTGCATTGATTCTACTGTGACATCAGCTCCTTCATTCCCAGCCAGACCTGGAGCAGCTCTGCCTGGTGTGGGTCCCAAAAGGGGGCCCCATGCAACCCCTGCAGCAGGCAGGATGTGGAGCCGAGGGAGGAGGGAAGCCGTGAGCAGGTGGTGCCCAGCAAGGGCAAGAACTCAGAACCCACATGGCTCTTGGGGATGGCAAATGGCCTGGACCTGGAACGAAGAGCCCAGGTCCATTCAACCTCAATGACAGGGTGACTCCAGTTTATACCAGTTAAACAAAAGGATGCAAAGTGTGATCCAGTCCTCAAGGAGTCTCTGAGGCAGACAGCACCATCTCTGCTGACCTTGCGAGAGCTAAAAAGCTCACTTGCAAACCAGGAGGCCCATTACAGAGCAGCTGCCATGCGCCAGGCATCACAAATAAGGACCAGCCAGCCAGACTCAGCACTACCAGAGGAGGACAATCCTGTTTATCCATGAACACGGCAATGGACAGAGACCTGGGCCATGTGCCCAGCAAAAAGCAGATGACCCAAAGTCCACTTTGCTGGTTGTCCTCCTGCAAAGTGTGATTTGTGGGGGAGGAAGGCTTGTTGCCCCCACCCGACCCTCTCTAGCGAAGAGAGACACTGGTGGGTCGGTGCAATTCCCCCCACTGCTGCTGCCTGGCACTGCACCTCCCAAGCTCCCAAGCCCCTTCTCCTGTCATCCAGGAGCTGGACAAATCTTGGTGGGGGCCAGGAAGAACATACCTGCAGTCAGCTTTGGGAGGGAGAATCCCAGGGTTTTCTACCTGCTGTGACCTCCAGTGTGTGACCTCTGAGCATCAGCTCCTTGTCTATGAAATGGGAATGACAGTCACAGTTCCTGTCTTGAAAGACAATATAAAGTCCTACCTCTACGACGTTTTGCTACCGTTGGCAATGATTTGTGTTCCCTATACACGCTACAGTTGGGGGAGGAAGCCACAGTCGCAAATCACCCCGTGTGGCCTGACTCTGAGTCTAGTGTGCCTTACCACATCACTGAGTCTCCTCTCCTCCCTCTGGCCTTCCACATCCACCCACAAGGAACCTGGGTTGGAGTCCACACCTGGGATGGAGGCTCTGGGGTCCAGAGATCTGGAGCCACTTGCAGGACAGGAGGTTCGGAGCACCCAGGGCTTCTGCTGACCTCTGCGTCAGCCCACCGGTGACCAAAAGACTTAGAGGAGGAAAAGTTTATTTTGGCTCCCAGTTTGAGAGGTTCAGGTCGTGGTCGACTGACTGCATAACTCCAGGCCCAAGATCAGACAGATCATGGCAGTAGGGCCAGGTGCAGGAAAGCCACTCGGGACACACGACAACTAGGAAGCAGAAAGAAGCCTCCACTCACCAGGGACAAACTATAAACCCCACAGGCACACCCTCAGTGACCTACCTCCTCCATCCACACCCTGCCTGCCTGCAGTTACCACCCAGTTAATCCACATCTGGGGATTAACCCACTGTTTGGGTCCCACCTCTCATAAACTAATCATTTCATGACAACCACCCACACATTCTTTTAATCAGGACTCACCCTTGCAATTTCACATGCACTGATAATAAACATGCCTAATTTTAACATTTTCTTACCTGTTTTACTTAGGTGTATTAAGCCACACCGTGTGGTAGGGGGCAGAAGGGGGCCTGCAGAGCACAGCAACTCACATGTTGGGAGTTTCTATCGAGTCCCACAGCCGTCACAGAGGGCGGGGTTGCAGGAGTGTCCTGGCACGGGGCTCAGCCCCGTGTGCACGTCAGGCCCTCCAGCCTGCTGCATGCACGATACAGCCTGACCTTTGCAACAGAAGGCATTGTGTTCAGACCACCTCAGATCATCACAGCTGAGGCCTGTGGCTCACTTGGGAAGCACTGGCCTGTGTTAAGGAATGTTCAATTCATCTTTTGTCCCTCCTTCTTCCACTAATTTTGTAATTTAATTTTAAAAAAATTAACTTTGCTTGATAGAACCATTCTTTATAGACCTAAAGGATAGCAATGCTGCTTTGAATTAAATATAATTTTGAAACGTGCCACCTGGATCCAACTGTCCCCTAAGCACTTTAAACTATATTCTCTTGGAAACAACATGACATTTCAGCTGAACACAGGTTTTTTTTTTTCTCAACTGTAAATGAGCATTTTATGCCTTCCAAAAATCAAAATGATATTTTTACTGTTATGATTTTATTATACTTCTTTATAGGGTAGTTTGCTTTTGTGAAGTTAAAGAAAGCAGTGAACTGGAAATAGTAACAAATAGGGCATATTGCAATTGGGCTCCGCAGCTTAAATTTCCCATTCATTTAATTGGGGAGAAAAGTGTATGTTTGTTTGGATAGCTAATTATTGGGAAAGCAGAGGTTCATTTGTCTAAGTTAATATCCCTTAACCAAGTTAAAAATTAGCATTCATCTCTTTGATTACACCTTGGAGTGACAGCACATGCGTCAGCCACTTGCACGCCGGTTCACCACACTTCCCCTCCTCCTCCTGGCCCTGGAACAGGGCTGGGAGGTGGCTCTGACTACCAGGCTCCCACTGCCCTGCTGCTGGGTACATCAGAGGTCCTAAGAAGCCTCCAGCCCACCCCACCCTTTGCCCACACGGCACCCTTGGGGCCCCAGCCTCCCTCAGATGGTCGGCCTAGTGGGCTTTCTGATGGCCTCGGGAGGCAGCAAGCGTGGCTCCAGCATCAGGCACCATTCCTTGCTCCTCTGCTGCTCGGCAGCTGCCACCTGATCCCTTTGGTGTCAGCTAACCAGCCCGGCTCCCCACCCCTCGTCATTCATGTCCACAACCTCTCTGCACTCCTACTTACACAGGTAATGACAGTTAGGCCATCAACTCCTGGAAGTTAAGAACCTTTTCTTTCCTCTCTCTCTTGTTCACACATGTGCCTGTGCAGATTGCTCAGTGCATAAATGAGCTCAGTAACTGTCCAGGGAATGAATGAACGAGGGCACAAACCAACGAATGAATAAATGAGTGAATGGCAAATTAACACATGCCTGTGAGCTCTCTCCTGGGGCGCCCCAGGGCAGGTGGGCTAGCTTGACCCCAGAAGCCAAGTGGCCACTGACCACGCAGCAACCACAGTGGATCCTGTGCTGCGCCTCCTAGAGGCTGGGAAGGGAAGGGCCGCAGGACAAGGGGAGTTCCATTCATTCATTTGCTTCTTATTGATCAGCAGCTCTAATGTCCAACAGTGGAGAACTGGTGGAGGAAATAATCGGATTGCAATGCTCTAAGTTGCTATCAGAAATGATGTTTACACAGAGCTTACAATTAAATTGTTTTTGATCTAATATTAACAGGAAGCTAACACTGTGCCTGGCGGCATTATGTGGAGACGATGATGCCAACATATTTTCCAAAAAATTTCAGCGAATTCTACTCTAATGCCAGAAAGCAGTGGGATGCTGATTGTCTCTGGGTGCTGAGCTTTGGCTGCTGCTGCATGCCATGGCATGCCTCGCCATGTTTACCAGGTCCCTCTGCAGTGACCACTTATTACTTCTGCAATAGAAAGGAATCATATTGCTCTTTTGTTCTCCTAAAAGGAAAGGATCTGTAGTCACCTCCACTCCCGTAGTTAGCTGAGAATTACGGCTTTCTTTTTCCCCCAGGAGGGTCCTGGTGACCACCTTTCCAGGAGGTGTGCCCATCCTTGAAGGGCTCCAGGCACCCCTGCCAGCTCAGCAGACAGGCTGAGATCCAGGCCCCACAGGAGCCACCCCTTCCCAACCCGTGCAGGCATCTGGAGGCCGAGTCACTTCCCATATAACCAGGTGGGGGTGGGACAGAGCTCCAGCCCCCATTCTGCCTGTTAATTATTCAGGCCCATAGACAGTACTGCTGCCCATGTTACACTTCCAAGGTGTTTTGAAATCAATAACTGATTTATATACGGCCCTCTTAAATAGGTGTTATTTACCATCTCATTAGAATTCAACTTGAACTTAAGCTATGACTGAGGCTGGGGTTCAGCTCTGGTTGGGGACTCCTGAGAGGAGTCCAGGAGGAGGGAATGGGAGGGAAGAAAATCCTACATCATCAACCCAATAGCACAGCCACTGTGGTCGCCAGCAGAAGGTAGGCTCTTAACCCAGCATGCTGGCTCTTGCAGATATTTTTCGGTGTCCCACAGTGTGAGTTTGTTTGTTACCAATAATATATGTATGAGTGAGTGTGTAAGAAGGACTTTTCACGATGCTGTTGGGGGTGCTTCCATAGCTAGAAACTCCCAGTGACACGGGCTGTCACCTAGAGTAGCCCTTCATGGCATCCCTGGACTATGTGCCAGGGTGCATTCCTAACACCCTGCAGTGTCTCATTTCTAAAGAAAAATCTTCAGGGTTTAATGGGTTTTATTTAACAGCATGTAAAATGTTGTGTTGTGGGGACAAAACCCCCTTTTAAATTACTTAATGAAACATTTGTCACTTGAATTCACAAACATGTTTAAAATTTTATCAAAAATACAGTTTCATTAGAAAAGCCCTGGAATGCACGTACCCCAAAACTCCCAGCATACTTTAGTGGTACCTCTGAAACAGCCAGGCAAATGGGGCTGTGGCCTGGCCCAGTGTCTCCCCACCAGCCCTGTTCATCCTGCAGGCCCTGCAGCGTCCCTGACCCCCATGCTCCAGCTTCTTGCTGCTCCACCTTCGTCACAACCTCTGATCTCCTGAGGGAGAGGTGCACAGCAGTCATCACCCCTCTACAGTGTTGGGGGACGAGGCAGGAAGGGCTGGTCCTCAGGGGCTATTCCACTGCCAGCGTCTGGAAAGAGGAGAGGAAGGGAAGAATCAATGTTCAAGAAATGAACCCAGGGGCTGGAGCGGTGGCTCCACAGTGACAGTACTTTCCTGGCATGCACGAAGATGCAGGCTCAAACCCCAGCACCACGAACACAAGGAAGTGTTGGAGCAACGAAAGCCACAAGAAAAACTAAATAAAATTGATTCTCTCTTTCCTCTCTCTCACTGGCCCTCTTTCCAGAAAGAAAGAAAGAAGGAAGGAAGGAAGGAAGGAAGGAAGGAAGGAAGGAAGGAAGGAACCCATCAGGTTGGGGCTTGAAAGGAAGGAGGGAGGGTGTGAGATTGTTCCAGAAGTCACTCCTGTCTAGTGGGCCTCCTCTCCTGCGCCTGGCAGCTCCTCATAGTGTGTTGTGCCTGAGGTTCCTCCCCTGTCAGCAAGGGAGCTCAGAGTCCCTGCAGAGTCCCTGTGCTGCCTGTTCCCCTACCTGCTTCAAAAGTGATTCAGGCATGTGTGGTGGGCAAGAAGTTAGGTGAGCATGTGAATAAAGGAAGGAATGAAGGACTGAGGGAGTGCCAGCGTTCATTGTCCCAGAACCTCTGCTTCTCCCACAGCCCAGAGTGACCAGAGTTGGTGGTGACCCTGGAGACCTACAGAGAGAGAGGGAGGGCACAGACAGGCCTGGCTTCTGGGGTGGAGGGTCCCTTCTCAAGACAGGTGAGCCTGCCTCTCATACCCAGGAGTCACTTGTCCCCTGAAGCCCCTCTTCCTCCTCCCCTGTTGGAGCCTTAAGAGTAGTCCCCTCTCAATATATGACCTGCAAAAGTCATGAGAGCCTCACTAGCCAGACTGTGTCTACCCTCTCTGGTCAGTCTGGGAGTCACACCCCTGCAGGACAGCAGAAGCACCCGTCGCTCAGGCTGATGGGACCAGAGTCCACCGAAGTGCCTTCTAATGCAAGACTATCCCACCCCCAACACTGGTGCTCCTCTCTCTCCTCACTGCCATCCAAGGTAAACTGAGCCCTGGGTGAGAAAGAATGTGTAAAAATTCCACCTCCATACAAATATTGGTGAAGAAACATGGAGTCGTTAGACAGAAGAGCAGGAGAGAGTCCCCACATCCTGTCTACCCTTCCCAACAGCCTGTACCCAGGGTCCACAGGCATGACACAGAAAAGCCGGCTGTTCAGAGCTGGGAAGACTGAGACTGCAGAGCAAGGGAGGTGGCCGTGCAGGATTCGCCTGCCGTCACGCTAGCGGTCTGTGCTAGAGACATGGTATTTCAGAATCAGATGTTTTATGGGAAATCATTTCAATTCTGAAAATGTGACTGAACTTTTCCTAAATGTATCAAAAATGGAACAGCTTACAAGCATACATAATTGAAAACAAAGTTTATGAGGTGGTAGATGTCTACAAATAGCAACAGAAATTTAACAGAACTCTGTCGAAATGCGTAATTTGTACACTCAGAAGGAAGCTCTGCTGTGTGCATCTGCTGCTCATCCTATAGCGGATGGTGCAGAGCCCATGTGCAGGTGGGTAAATGGAGGGTCTAGGGAATTTGAGATGGATGCAACTTAGTGAGACCCTGTCTCAAAATAAAATAGAAAAAGGGCTGGGGATGTGGCTCAGTAGTTAAACGTCCCTGGGTTCAATCTTTGGTTAAAAAGAAAAAAAGAGTTGACGAAATCGAAGGACAACCATGCAGGCTGTGCACTGAACAATGGCAGGAGGCTCATGATGATAGAGAATGATGTGGAAGGCACCCAGCAGAGTAGCATGGTGCACCACCCACACAATTGTCAGGAGTCCTTCCCCACCCATCACCTTGAGGGAAAGGTCGACCCCAAACAACGGCAGCCAAGAAGGAAAACAAATTTCAACTCTTATGAAGACTTGCCTAAGGCTGGGATGTAGCTCAGTGGAACAGTACCAGTGTAGGGTGTGTATAGCCCTGGGTTCCACCCCCAGCACAGATGTTGCCTAGCAATCAAAGCCACCATTCAGTTACTCCTTTGTCCTTTGACTTGGTCAACTCTCTTTCTCTTTTTTCAACCAAAGATTAAACCCAGGGGCATTTAACTGCTGAGCCATATCCCCAGCCCTTTTTATTTTTTATTTTGAGACAGGGTCTCACTAAGTTGCTCAGGGCCTCACTAAGGTGCTGAGGCTGGCTTTGAACTCATGGTCCTCCTGCCTCAGCCTCACGAACCATTGGGATTACAGGTGTGCACCACCACACCCGGCCTTATGCAGCTCTTGAAGTTGTGAGCTCCTGTAGAACCTCCTGGCTCTCTTTCTCCTTCGTCTCTGCAACCTGGGATTTCACCAGCAATCCAGAGAGTTTCTCTCCCCGGTTCCTGCTCCTGAGTGCATATTTCTTGGCAGTAGGACTTTGGGCTGGGAACCATGCTGCTCCAACAGGCAGGGAGGTTATTTTTTGCCAGTTTTGGATTCCTGTTTGAGGAAAGCACCAGCATTTCTTCCCCTGCCATAGAGAAGGGTCCTAACTCCAACCACTGAGCATTATGAGGATTCTCTGTTAACAGCCTGGGGCAGCTTCAGGAAGCGAGTGCCTCTTTAAGCCCTCCCAAATCATTCCAACTCCAACACCTCCAACGAATTCAAACAAATAAACCAAGTTCAACAGAGATGAAGCAGTGAGTTGACACCGCTGTTCTCGTTACTGTTGAACTGTAACGTTCTCGTTTTTACTCCTGACAAAACTTATTTATTCTCCTTTTTAATTGGATTGTAATATGTATGGAGTACAGAGTGATCTTTCAACACCTGTACACGACTGTCAGGATCAAATCAGGGTAACCAGCTCTTCCATCTCCTTATCATTCCTCTGTGGTTACTGCTCTTAAAAGCGTCCGGTCAGGTGGGGATAGACAGTCCTCACCTCTGTTGTGCATTGTCTCTGTGGAGTCCCCACTTTGGAGTCAGGTTCATTCAGCACTGGAAATTTCTTTGCTGATTCTTTTCTGCCTAATTAGTATTTGATATTATTATGCACATCAACATACATTAAATAATTTCAGGAACTGAGTCTATTCCAGAGAGAAGAAGTATCTAATTTAGGCAATTTAGATACTAGAAGAGAGACCTAAGAGAGAAAAAAAAATGACAGAATTAGAATTATCTAATCCAGAGGAGAACAAGACTGCAGGAGGGTTCCCTAATTCTGGCAAGTTTGTTAAAAGACTTAATGTAGAATGCTGACCACCTGGCCTCCCTTTCCTGAGCACTGAGAGGAAATGGTTTTAATTGCAGCAGGAAGGACTTTGGTTGGAAAATATGGAAGAATGTCCTGGTGCTGAAGGTCTCTGAATGCCGGCTGCTAGGAGAGATTACAGCACGACCCTTCTGGAAATGACTCACGGGTGAAAGAACTTGTCCCTCCTGCCATTTTAGGAAATCTGAGCAGGAAGAGGGATGATTGGCACTGTCTCTGAACGGCTTTCCAGCTCTGTTGGTTGTAGCGGGTGCCTCTTGCAGGAGTACATCTCTTGGCTTCCAAAACTGGCTACTGATAGCTTCCATATCCTCTTCCCGGAGGCAGAAAGGGAGAAGGCGCGCACTTCCACGCATTGCTCTCTGACCTTGCTTCCTTGAGGGCGGATCGCAGCACTTGTATCAGGTCGACCCTGAGGCCCAGTTTCCTGCCTGGAGCCAGCCCTGCTAGGGGAGGCAGAGCCTCTGGATGCCCCAGCCTGGCCTCCCGTTCCTCCAGCGCCCCATCCCCTTCCTCTGGACTGGGAATCCGCTTCCCTAACCTGCTAGGCCCAGGCCCCAGGCATCTGGCACCGCCCCTTGACACCGTGATTGGCCTAGAGGTGGGCGTGCACTCCAAGGCCAGCCAATCGGAGCCCTGTCTCCGGACTCTGCCCTCTGGGGGCGGGGCGGGGCGTGGAGGGGAGGAAGTCTGTTTCCCTCCTGGGCAGGTCTTCCAGCATGGGGGTCCACACCTGCCCCAAATCAGGCCCCTGTGAGCGCAGGAATCCAAGCAGCTAGGAGAGGCTGAGAGCAGAAACGTGAGGGACAACTCTGGGGCCGACCCCTGCCACTCACACCCTTCCGTGTTTGAGTAGAAGCCCTTTTCCCGCTTAATCTATTGGAGTTGGTTGTCTGTCATTTCCAATCAAAAAAGTTCTAATGGACAGAGGGCAGGAAGGCGGCCCCAAGGATGCAGCTGCTTGCAAGAACCCAGACAGGGGAGTACGGGCGGGTTGGGCTGCATCAGAAAATGACAGCAAAGGCCATTCAATCATTGGAAAACAAGAAGAAAGGGGTCAGAAAGACAAGGGAGAAGAAAGAAGCTGGGAAGACGGCAGGAGGCAGAGACTCGCCCTGCAACCAGCTGCAGAAGGTCCAAGAGGGCTCTAGGCTGGCATCGGCCAACATGTAATTTTCAAATGCACCCTGCATGCCATGCCAGTGACTTCCCCATGACCTGCAAACAGAAAAGCTCTGCTGCATGGAACCAGCTTATACTCCTGGTAGCCAGAAATGAAGGATGGATCAAGGGGAAGATGGTGGTGGGACTGTCCCAGGGATAGAGACTAAGAATCCAGGTGACATTTGTTTTTGCAAAATATCTCTGTTTCTTCATTTAAAAAAAAAAATTCTCCCACTTAAAAAAAAAAAATCAGACTACAGAACCCTGAGGCAGGAAGGATATGTAGAGTGCTGGCCATACTTCCTCACTGGAAGGCAAGCCCCCAGCCATTTGCAGCATCAAGGGCTGCTTGGGAATTCCAGTGGGCCTGAGACGGGAATCTGAGGGAGCTTCCTAGCACCAGGATATCCCAAAAGACATCTGAGGTACAAAGGAATAGGCCTTATTGTCAGATGAGACATTAAAATGTGGAACACAGAACCTCTTCGCGTGTTGGGTTTTGCTCTACTCTGAGGAAGGTCTGCATAGGCAAGTAAATAAAATATTTCCCTGTAATGAAAGAGTACTGCATGGCCCAGATGTGGACAGCAGCATCACTAACAACAGCAAAGCCGGCCTTTCCTGCTCTGCACATGACGGACAAGGAAAGGCTTTCTCTGGGTCGTCATTCAGGCATCAGGCATGAAACAGGGATTGTGGATGGGACAGCAAATGCAGTTACTGCACCTAAACTGTGGATCAGAAGGAAGCAGCTTCCAGATGGAATCAACCAAGAGCAATGTTGTTATGGTTATGAAAGTTGTCCCCCAAAACTCCTGTGACACAATCCAGGAAGACTGAGTGAAATGATTGGCTCATGAGACCCTTAACTCAATCAGCAAGTTAATCCCAGAATCAACTGGTACCTGTGCGCTGGTAGGGTGTGGCTGAAGGAAGTGGGTCGTTGGGGGCGTGTCTTTGGGGTATGTATCTTGTAACTGGCTGGAGTCTCTCTCTCTCTCTGCATCCTGGCCATGCCTTCAGCTGCTTCCCACCGCCACACTCTTCCACCCAGATGTTCTGCCTCTCCTTTAGCTCTGGCCATGGAACCACGGCCACCTATGGACTAAGCCCTCTGAAATCAGGAGCCCCCAAATAAACTTGTTCCCTCCTAAAACTGTTCTTGCTGGGTCCTTTAGTCACTGCAATGAAAGAGCTGACTAAAACAACTGCTATAAAGAACAAGATAGCTTCTTGACACACAAGCTTATTCTGAAACTACCATTACATTTTAATAAAGAAGATTGAATGTGAGAGAAGCTAAACTTCCTTGAGGCCTTCAAATGGCCACCATTTTGTGTTTAACAATAATGTTTTCCAAAATCTCCAAGATGCCATAAAGAACAGGAAACACAGGGCTGGAGCAGTGGCTCAGTAGTTGGAGCACTTGCCTGGCATGTGCGAGGACCTGGGTTCAAACCCCAGCACCACGGACACAACGAAATGTCAGAGAAACAAACATCAGATGAAAAATTAAAATTGATTCTCTCTTTCTATCTTACTCTCTTCCTTTTTCTCTTAAAAAATAAAAACAGGAAACAGGGGGCAATACATGCACGGACAGTCACCATGAATAGTTGGCTCTTCGCATGGCCCCTGCACTTGAGACATAGCCAGCTCAAGACACAGCAAGCTCAGGGGATGCCACTTCAGTCTGCTGTCTGACTTGGAGACAGGTGGCAGAGCACAGGGCTTGAGGAAAATGCTTTTGGGCTTCTACAAATAGTCTAAATCCCTAGGGAGGGGCTTAGATGGATCTATGGCTGCCCTGGAAAAATTGCAGCAGACTTTCTGAATGCCTATATGAAGACTGTTTCTGGGAAGAGGATCCATAGAAGGGATATGACCCCAAATATAGAAGAACCATTATTTGCACGTAGAGCTTTCTGCAGTGATGGAACCATTCTAGAGCTAACTTGTCCAAAATGGTGACTATTGAACACATGAAATGTGGCTCGTGGAGCAGATGAACTATTTCTTTTTAAACCTTAATTTAAATTTTAAAAAGCAAGACCAGAGGGATAAAGAACAGAGGAATCCCTGAAGGAGTCAGAAACAGAGAAAAGGTCCACTACAAAGGAGTTGCCCCAGGGAATATTTTGATTTCAAAGCATATTTTCAGGGCTTGGCTTGGTGTTTACAGCACTTGCATGGCGTGTGCAAGGACCCAGGTTCGAATCCCAGCACCAAGTACACAACAAAGTGTGCAGCAATGAAAACCAGATGAAAAACTAAATAAAACAGATTCTCTCTTTTCCTCTCTCTCACTTTTCCGCTCTCTTAAAAAAAAAAAAAGCACATTGCTGTGTCTCAGTCATGGTGGTGATCCCTCAACTGTGTGCTTCTGTCAAATTTGCTGGATGTGCACCAGAAAGAGTGACTCTTACCATGTGGAAATTGAAAACTAAATTTGAAAAGACTTAATTGGAGACATGTGGCTGGTGGCTACCTTATCAGATGTGCAGCTGTGCTTAGAAAAGCTACGTGTTCACGTGCCACAATGGTTAGCTGGATTTTCCCACTGTCGCTGGAATCAAATGCGCTGGGGCAACACGTGTTTCTCCAGTTCCATCCCTCTACCCCCACTGAGTGAGGCCAGCCTCCCTGACAGGACAGCGATCTCACCAGAAGTCTAAGGCAGAAGTCCCAGGTTCCAGTCTCCAACCTCGGACTGGGATCCCGCCTCTGCACTGTCCAAAGACTCTTAGACAGCAGACAGGCAAGGTGACCCAAACACATTGTGGATAATCTCCACTCACCGCAGGTAGCAGGGATCTCCCCAGGAGCAATCCCAAGTGCCCCATTCCTCCCCCCACTAACTCTTTCAAATGCAATCCTAATTCCTTCCCTTTGACCCTTTAATGGCTTCCTGGGGCCCTAGCACAGTTCTGCAAACTGAATGGCTTAGAACAGTTGTGTGTCCTCCCGCAGTTCTGGAAGCAGAAGTCTGAAATCCAGGTGTCAGCTGAGTTGACTCTTCATTGAGGAAGCGCGGAGAATCTCTTCATGTCTCCCTTCTGCCTTCTGGGGGTTGTTGACTTCCTTGGTGTTCTTGGCTTGTGGCAGCCTTGCTCTGACCACTACCTCATCTTCACAGGTGTTTCTGTGTCTCTGTGTCCAATTTCCGTGTTCCTTTAAGGACACCATTCATTGGATTAGGGCTACCTTAAACCAGCATGACCTCATCTTAACTAGATGTCATCTGCAAATAATTATTTCCAAATAATGTTATAGTGACGGGTAGCAGGGATTGGGACTTTATATTTCTGGAATTTTAGGATGGAATGTATCAGATTAAAAATGGCTTCACCTCTGACAATCTTCACTTTCATGTGTGTTATATTCCTGTGTTTCATGGAGTGTTTTTGCTATAACCTAAGTACTGTCTTCATGGCAAAGAGAATGGCACCTGGCCCATGTCCACCATCACTGAACTCTTTGCATTCTGAGGACCTTTCCTCGGTCCACACAGGGCAGGTTCCCGAGGCAGGGTGAGGTCTCTTAGTCTGCAGCCCTGCATTTACTGATGGGATTCGTTAGGCCCATTGTTGAAGGTAAAGCTGTGACATAAGACCAATGCTGGCTGCAAAGCTCTCCCACTTCAGGTGACACTGACTGAGTTTGCTTTTTGAGCCTCGGTTTCCCTGTAAGCCACATGTGACTGTGAACGCCTCCTTGATGGGGTTGTTTTGACCTTTCAATGACAAACAGAGCACTTAGCAGCCTGCTGGTGAAGGTACTCTCCAAATTTTTCCCTTTGTGACAGTTTTCCTTTCATACTTCCATATCTAGAGGGACCTTGTAATATGAAAAATGATTTCTATTCAAAATAAAAAGTACAGGCAAGAAAGTACTTTAAAATATTGTAACTCCCCCACTCAAAGATAATTATTACATTTTGGTGTATTTCCTTAGTCTTTTTAAATTCATATATTTACACACACTATTTCTGCAAAATTGGTTTCAACCTGTACATATTTGTTTTGTAACCTCTTTCACTTAACAAGATGGTACATTTTCACATTTAATTAAATGGTCTTATGAGTAGGGGAATGGATGAAGGGGGTAGAGCCTGTTCTAGGATCAGCCTTAACTTACTATCTCACCATGTCAACGTCCATGTATGCAAAAATATGTAGCAACAATTCCCTCCAATATGTAAGACTATGTCGAGCTAATTTTAAAAAGTAAACACAACTATTAAAAACTGGGGGAAAGGAGCTGGAGCGGTGGCTCAGCAGTTACAGTGCTTTCCTGGCATGTGCAAGTATGCGAGTTCAAACCCCAGCACCACGTACACAGCAAAGTCTTGGAACAACAAAGGCCACATGAAAAACTAAATAAAATTGATTCTAACTTTCTCTCTCTCTCTCTCTCTCTCTCACTGTCCCTCTCTCTTTAAAAAAAAAAAGAATTAAAGTTAAAAAATAAAACAAAATAACAAGACCTGGGAGAAACAGAAGCTTTTGCTCAGCCAAGGAATTGATCAAAAATGTCAAGAGAGAACATATAGAATGGAAGATCACCATGGTCTATGATTCGTTCCAACAGGGGAATAATATCCAAAATTCACGACGAACTTAAAAAACTTAACATCAAAAACAAACAATACAATCAACAAATGGGCCGGAGAGCTAAACAGAAACTTCTCAACAGAGGAAATTGAGCAAACCAATGAATACATGAGAAAGTGTTCTAAATCACTGGGAATCAGAGAAATGCAAATGAAAACTGCACTAAGATTTCACCTCACTCCAGTCAGATTGGCAAAGATGAAGAACATAAACAATAACAGATGCTGGAGGGATTTCGGGGAGATAGGAACACTAGCACACTGTTGGTGGAACTGCAGACTGGTTCAGCCGCTCTGGAAAGCAATGTAGAGACTCCTCAAATAATTAGGGATGGATCCACTGTAAGACCCAACTGTATCTCTTTTGGGTATTTTCCCAGAGGAGTTAGAATCAGCACATTACAGTGACACAGCAAAATCTGTGTTCATAGCAGCTCAATTTACAATAGCTAAATCATGGAACAAACCCAGATGCCCCTCACTGGATGAATGAATCCAAGAGCTCTGGTATAGATATATACAGTGGAGTTCTACTCAGCTATTAGAAACAAGGGAATTGCATCCATTGAAGGTAAATGGATAGCAATGGAAGAAATCATGCTGAGCGAAGTTAGCCAAACCCAGAGAGTGAAGGACCAAATATTTTCCCTCATTTGTGGAGGCTGGAGCTAAACCCAGGCTTCAGTGAAAGGTCAGCCTCATGTACTAGACTCACCAAAGTTGAAACAACACATAATCTAGGGGAAGCGTAGTTATGTAGCAGCGGAGGGCAGAGGCAGGAGGAAGGGGAGCGGGAGGGAAAAACCAAGTCTTCCCAAGCATGGTTTATGGTGGCTGCAGAAAGATTCATCGTGGCATGACACATCTCTTCAGTTAGTACCCTCTGGTCTGCCTTTCTGTTTTAAATAATATTATAAGAAACGTTCTTACAGAACGTACCGTGTGCACCTAATTATTCCTTTTGGAAAATCTTTAGGAAGCAGAAGGACTTAAATCCCCTCTCTGGCCTTTTTCCAACTTCTCTGCTTCCTGCTTCCTCTTTACCTGGGCTGCTAGCCTTCCCTCTTTACTTCCTGGAGGTAGCAGAAACCATCGGAAGAGAATTGCCTCATCTCCCCTCTGTCTACCAACTGCACCCCTGCCTGGCTGTGCCCACACACCATGTGACGTCCACCAGCACGGGCGAGGTGTGCCACACCTGGGACCCCAGTCCCATGCTCCTGCCTACCCACGCTTGCAGCCCTCAAGCACGGAACTCCCGCCCTCCTCTCCCACATCTCCACTGTCTTCCTCCTTTCTAGACCTCGATTGTCCCCCTGTAAATTTATCTCCTGTCGTAGCTCCCTATCACTGCCATAACAAATGACCACAAACTTAGTGGCTTAGAACAAAAACACTTGTGAGCTTACAATTCCGGAGGTCAAAAGTCAAAATGCATTTGCGCTGACACAGAGGTGTCGACGGGGCTGTGTTCTCTCCAGAGCTCGTGGGGTGGCCCTGTTTCCTGGCCTTTTCCAACTTCTGCATGCTGTCCGCTTGCCACAGCTGCTCCGTGGCCCCTGGCTTCTGGTGCCATCTCTAAAGCCAACAGTAGCTCATCCTCCACCTGCTCTCTGCCTCTGGGCTTCCTCCTCTCTGAACACCTTTGAAGCGTGAGCCCACTTGGGGGAGCCCAGAAGTCCCAGTAGCTGTGAATTCATAATGAATTACTCTGTTGGTGAGGTGAGCACCCTCCTGAGCCCATGGCTTCTCAAAAGCCCCACTTCTGAACACAGCTGCTTTCGGGACCAAGCCTTCAACACATGAGCTTTTAGGGGACATTCCCAATCCAAATGATAGCAGCCCCTTTGCCATGACAGGTGACATACTCACAGACGCTGGAGACTTGGATGAAGATACCTTACAAGGGGAAGGGTCTTTGTCTGACTGGCCGCTCCCCTCTCTTTCCTCCCTGAACCCACTGCAGCAGGACACCCCACCTGTGCCCTGCTCCTGCCGAGGTCACCTGTGATCTCCAGCACACCACATCTAACGCAAAGCTCCTGCTGTTATAGCTGCTACCGTGGACCGGCTGCTGGCTCTTTCTTCATGTAACTTTCTTTAGCCTTTGGGTTGCCTGGAGCGCCTGGCTTTCCCCATATTTCAGTTTCATTGGCAGCTTCTTCTCCATTTCTCTTGCTAAATTGTCTCCTTCCTCTGCCCTTAAATGTGCTCCCCAGGACTCACTTCATCTGTGTGACTTCCCAGGGTGACTCATTTGGCCCTGAGGCACTAAATATTTCCTGAGGGTAGTCAGTTCATAGTTGCAGCCCCAGCCCCTCCTCTGAGCTCAGTGACTCTGGTACAATTGTCCACGTGATGGCTTCCCCAGGGTTCCTCTGATGTGACGTGAAGTGCCCAGTGCTGAACTCCAGGTCCTTCCACCTCCTCCTGTGCAGTTAGTTAAATCGCAGTGTGGTGCTTGTGGATCACAGTGGATCCTAACCCAGTGTCTGCTGTCCTCACAGGAGGAGGAGCGGAGGAGACACACACACAGCCAGAATGCCATGTGACAACAGAGGCTGGATCAATGCTGCCACAGACCCCGGGCTGCCGAGGACTGCCAGCAGCCACCCAAAACTGGAGCAGCAGGGTCCAGTTCTCCTCACAGCCGGCCCTGCCAACACCTTGACTTCGGAATCCAGGCTCCAGAGGGTGGACTTGCCTCAACTCCATTTGTGACCTCTGCTGCGGCTGCCTGAGGAGACTAACACAGGGGTCCTTGCAGGTTGAAGAGAGAAGCAGAGAGGGGTGGCTGGAGGGGTGGCTTAGGGATGGGAGAGGCCCTGGGCTGGCTGTCGCTGGCTCTGAAGAGGGAGGGAGGGCCACGGATGCCTGCAGCCTCCCAGCTGGGAGCATGGAGCAGGCAAGGAGGCAGGTCCTCCCCACAGGCTCTGGAAGGAACCCGTGCTTCCCATACCCTAGCGTGGCCTAGGAAGAACCTTTTGGATTTGTACCCTTCAGAACCGTGAGGAAATAAATCTGTGTTTTTCTAAGCCACCAAATTTGTGGTTCTTATATAAAGTGCACCTTGTGTTGGTTTTTCGTTTAACTTCCGGTTACTTTAATGTACAGTAATTAAAACTTCTGCTTTGTTGGGCTGGAATGGTGGCCATTTGGTTATGGTGCTGCCTGGAATGAGTGAGGACCTGGGTGAACCCCAGCACCACATATGTAACAAAGTGTCCGAGCAACAAAAGCCACATGAAAAACTAAATATAATCGATTTTCTCTCTCTCTCTCTTTTTAAAGGGGGTGATAGAAAGAATCACTTTTATTTTTTCATCTGGCCTTTGTTTCTCTGACACTTAGTTGTGTACATGATAGTGGAGTTTGAACCCGGGTCCTCATGCATGCCAGGCAGGCAAGCGCTCCAACTGCTGAGCCACTGCTCCAGGCCACCTCTCTCTCTTAAAAAAAATTCACTCCCTCAGGGGTGCAACGGCACACTCCTGTAATCCTAATGACTCAGGAGGCCGATGCAGGAGGATCACAAGTTCAAAGCCAACCTCAGCAACTTAGCGAGGCCCTAAGCAACTTAGTGAGACCCTGTTTCAAAATAAAAAATAGAAAGAGCTGGGGATGTGCCTCAGTGGTTAAGTGCCCCTGAGTTCAACCCACGGTACCAAAACAAAAAACAAAAAAACCCAAAAAAACAAACAAAAGGAAAACAAAATAAAACAGCTTATTTTATGAAGCCAACTCTTACAACTGCCTTTATGTTTGTGTTCTTTCCTGTGATACCGAGAGCGCCTCTCTCTATGAAGATTAAATAAAAGCTCCTTGCATTTTCTCTGTTTTTCCTGATTTCAGTGTTTACATTTAACTTCATATTCCAGTAGTCTTAGCAATGATTTCTGGCTGCAGACACTTTGAGAATCTGAAGAAAGCTACAGGTTTCTAAAGTTTGCCCACCGATATTTTGGGGGAGGATAAGGCCAAGGCTCCCTGCATCTCGCTAAGCACAGGGAGAAAAGTCTTTTCCTGGCTGTTCAGAGGTGACTCTGGGTGGGGACAGGGCACTAGGGGGAAGCTTGGAGAATGGACCTGGCCGGAAGGCTGATCCGAGAGGCTGGGCCCGGATGTAAAGGGAAGCTGCAGAGCCCAGGGGTCTCACCCACCTGCTCCTGGCCTGACCTGGGCCCAGGCCAACACACACTGGGTCAGGAAGACATTATCCAGCACAGAGGTCAAGGAAGACAGGGACCTGAGGGAGATCAGGGAAAGACTCTGAGTACTGAGTGCAGATGTCTCAGAGCCGGAGAAAGTTAGCCATGAGACACGTTGTGACAGGCACAGTGACATCGTTCTCTTACACCTTTCTTTCCTAAGCTCCATATGGATAAGTACAGCAGCTTGCAAGGACACTGGGAAGGTGTTATTCCTATTTTTTTCTATTTAAAAGAAAGAGGGACAGAGAGAGAGAGAATCAACTTTATTTAGTCTTTCATGTGGCCTTTGCTGCTCCGACACTTTGTTGTGTGCGTGGTGCTGGGGTTGGAATCCACATACTTGTGCATGCCAGGTAAACGCCATAACCGCTGAATCACTGCTCCAGCCCCAAGAGAAGGTGTTATTCTCACAACCCTTTATACAGATGTTCCAGACAAGGCACACAGAGAAATTGAACAACTGTCTAAGGCCAGTGATTTGTAGAATTATATTTTTCCAGGATGAAAAGGGAGAACAGTGGCATATTTAACACTAACAGTGATAGAATTCATGAATGTATGGAATTTGGGGGCGCTTTAAGGATTCTTAATAGTGATTCATGCCATTCAGGTAATGGCTAACGCTCCAAGAGTTATTGGAACTACACTCGGTCCCAATTCTTGAGATTCTTAGAACTAAAAAACTGTGCTGGTCCCCAGGAAAGCTGCAGAACAGTTTTGCTGGCAACAGTAGGATTTGGTGCTGAATCCTACTCTGGGTGCAGACCACGCTTTTAAGCAGCTCAACAGAGTGCTAGGTGCCTCTGACAGGGGCTAAACACATGGCTACTGTGAACCACTCCACTGACACCCAGGAAATGCCAGAGTGGTCCACTCCTGACAGATACAGCACCTAATGAAATCTTGACAAAGGATATCCTGTGGCCTGGAGCCTCTCCGCGACACTCAGGCCTGTCATGTTCTCAGGTCAAGCTGCTGTCAGCCTCACCCCCCTTTACACGTACCATGCACCTGAGCCCCCACAACAAAGAACCCCGGGCTCTCCCTACATGCACCGTGTTATCATGGCCCAGGACCTTCGGACCTGCTCTACAAGACCTCCAGCCCCTGCTTGCCCCAGCTCTGCCAGGAAAATCCTTCTTCCTTGAGATCCACCTTTGAAAACCCATCTTCTATACCCATATCCACAAGAGCTGCATCCGCAGAAGCGAGAGGTAGAACCCAAGGTCCACCAACAGAACAACGGATCCGTGAAAATGTCGTCTATCCGTAGGGTCGTCATTAGGCCTCGAAGAAGGGAATGTCAACACCTTGTACAACAGGGGTGACCTCGGCATCATACTAAGTGAGATGAGCCAGTCATGAGGAAGGTGCCACAGGGCAGCCTCACGAAGTCCCTGGGGAGCTCAGATTCACAGAGGGGAATGGTGGTTTTGTAGGTGCCATAGGCTCCACTCATGAGGTCCCTGGGGAACTTAGCTTCACAAGGACAGAGGAGAATGGTAGAGGGAAGGGGGAGAGAAGCTGGTACTGAGAGGATATAGAGATGCAATTTTGCAATGTGGAAAACTTTTGGACGCTGTACCTGCTGGGAATGTAGTTAACACAACTGAACTGAGCACTTAAAAGTAGCTAAATGGCAAATTTTATACATGCTTTTACTGCTGCTTTTTAACAAAACTTTAAAAAAAGAAAAAAAACCACTGATCCTCTTCCCAGGCTTCTGTGAGTGTTCCTGCTTCTGTGGCCACACTGCCCCTGGTTACCACATCCCTGCTTCCTGCAGTGCCACCTTCCTGCAGGTGGATGCCTCTGGAGGGGACCCTGGCCTGGTCCCCACTGGTGCCTACAGCCACCTGGCCAGCACTGCTCCTGGTTTGGGTAGGGCACCACACACTTGTCCTGTCAGTGAGGATTCTAAGTGGATGTACCAGGGCCACGCTTGCCTGGCTCGTTGGGATGATGAGGGTCCATGGAGAATCAACCTGATGCCTCTCCAGCTAACAGGCTGTTTATAAAGAATTGGCCTGAGGGACTGAGGATGTGAAAACTCGAACCTTGAGCATGCTGGAGCAAACACATGATTTGCAGGGACCTCAACGAAAGCAGAGTCCTGCCCATGTTGGTATCTGACCCACCTCTAAGCCTTCCTCCCCTTATGGGGATCTGCAATCCATGAGCCCATAAATACTGCAGCAGTGTATGACCAGGGTGTCGGGGTGTCAGCCAGGGTGATAAAAGTGTCTGTCGGAGAAGCTTGAGGGAGCATCGCAGTGAAGGCTGGGATGGAGGCAGGGCGTGATGGAGGGGTCATAGGGCTGGTTTGGGGTGCAGGAAAGAGCCTGGGGGCTGCTGAGGCAGGCCATCCTGTTCTTTCCTGTCCTAAGCGCCTGGCACCTGTTGGCTGTCCTCAGGACTTGTGCTGTGGGCCTGGCCCTGAGGCTGTCATTGAGTCTAACCCAGTCCCAGAACTTCCCCATGTTCCCCAGCCCTTCCTCCTCACCCCCACATGAGCCACAGGGCCTTGGTCAGCAGTGGGAAGAGGAGCTGACCCAATGGGGCAAGTGCCCCAGGGAGGGGCAATAGTGACTCCAAGATGTGTGAAGACAGAGGCAGGCAGAGGGCACCCGGTGAAGGGTATGCAGCTGATAGCAAATGAGTGACTTGGAGCCCAGGGTACTGAGATGGTCAAGCCGGAGTCATACAAAACCTCCAGCAGGGATAAGCGTCCAAAGGCAGCCAGCGACACAAGAGCACAATTAAGCGGCTTTGCTGACAACAACAAGGACCCTAGCTTACACTGCCACACTTGCTCACTGCCAGGCTGAGCGTATTCAAGTGTACCATCTCCTTTAACCCACCAGTGACTGCACCTCAGAGTCCCACATCCCTGCTAGGGATCAGCGCACAGGGAGCTCAGGTGACCTGCTCAGGGACTGTGTGATGTCAAGACAAGGATAGTGGTGTGGAGGCTGGGTGGCAGCCAGCAGAAGCCAAGGTAAACAGCGGCCCCTGGGGCACAGTGTGCTGTGGAAACGTGCTGGGCCTCACCAGGGAGGGTGGCAGCTGTGAACAGCACCGCCAGGCAGATGGCCACACGCTGGACCCAGGCTTCCATCTGGGTGCAAAGCATTCCCCATACCTCGAGGAGGGGAACACCAGAGGAAGAGCAGCAAGCTGGGCAGGCTCTCACCCCTGCCTAGAGGTGCAGGGTGCAGACGCCGGCCGCACGCAGGATGCCCCAGTAACACTGAGCAGCTGGGCTTGCCAGGGAAGAGGGCTTGACCCAGGGCCCAAGCCCATCCACTGCAGAAACTGCTGCCAGCTGCAGGGCGCCAGCACAGAGCAGGCGCCCTGGGTTGTCCCGTGGGGATGAGGGGCCTGGCGTTTGTGTCCCAGTCTCACCCGTCGTTGCTAAGTGTCCTCCCTGGCACTTCACACCTGCCATAGGCACAGAGCCTGCTCCTGTGGCATGCAGAATCTCTCAGGCACAAAATACGAGGTCCAAACTGGCCCTGGAGGTGGCCAGCAAGCATGGCACGGTGATAGTGGGCAGACACAAAGGGGAGGGTCACTTGCTGTGTCTGACCCAGGGCCCACCACCTCCCATCACTACTTTTAAGGGGTTGCCTTGCCCCTTGATCTAGAATATAAAGCTGAGCAGGGACAGAGGTCACTCCTAGACCTCTCAGTATCCTGTGACGTAAAGCCACACACTTGGTCTATACACTGAGCCAAGTGTCAGATCCTGTGTCGTGAGACTGTCACCTCTGCTCTTCTGAGGAGTCAGAGCTGCAGAACATGAGTTAGGGCTGTGGAGCTGTTCATGTAGACTTCCCTGGGAACAGTGACTCATGGGTTGTGCAGTGCTCAGCCTGTGCAACCTTACTCTGTGTGAGAAAGCTTGTGCCACTTGCCCAACATGCCCTCCAACAGGAAGCTGTAGAGCGGAACCCTCACCTGTCTACTCCGAAGCCCTGACACCAGCCCTTCAGACTCTTGGCTACAGCAGTCTCTGGGGAACGCACAGTGTTCTGGAAGAAATCATCTTAACTCTTTCTGTCCCTGGGGGTGCTGCTGAGTCATTTGGCTTCATGGCTTAAGGATTTGCACACGTAAGGGAGAAGAAAGCAGACCCAGCCCTGGGGTGGGCGGTGTGAGTCACTCCAGGCAAGGAAGAAATAAGCAAAGAATCAGAGTCAGGGCGGTGCACAAGGTCGGGGTGCGGGGGGAGCTCTCTGAAAGGCAGCAGTGACCCGAAGCCCTGCTGAGCTCTGCCAGAGGCAGGGGTTTCTCTGACTCCGGCTTCCGGCTTCCGGCAGATTCCTCCCCAGGGGCAACACTGTGCTGGGCCTCCCAGAATGGCTGAATTCCTTGTCACTCTCTCCCTGGCACGCAGGGCCAGCCTGCCTCTAGTGGGGGTCCACGGCTTTGGCTGCTGGCCACATGAGCACCATCGCCAAGGACGCAGGTTCGCAGACCCTCTGTCCTCTGGCTTCTCCCACTCAGGAGTGACCCTGTCCCCTCCAAGGCTGGGCTCTTGTGCTGCCGCCTCCCTCTCCTCCCTCATCCATCTTCCTCAGCAGCATGCCAGCCTCTGCTCTTAGCCTCCACCTCTGACCTCTCCCCAAAGGGGCCGCAGCCTCATCACACCAACCAGATCACTCTGCACAGAGGCCCTCTGCAGGGCTCACCTGGCCCCCTTGTGACCTTTGCCACAATGGACCTCTTTCCTGCTGTCACCTCCTTGGCTCCAGGACCCAGCCTTCCCCGCTTCCTCCTGAGGGGCATGCTCCTTCCCCACCCCTGCAGCTCCTCCCCTCCCTCTGACTCTAAAGACCCCACACCAGGACCTGCCTGGCCCTTCCCTTCCTCCCAGGAATCTCATCCTGACTCCAGTCGGACCCCCCATTCCTGTCCCCTGCAGGCTCCTCCCAGAGTTCCAGACCCCTCCATCACCTGCCCTTGACAGGGCTGTTTCGATGCCTACGGTGATCTCAGACTCAACAGGCAGGCCTTGTCCTCCCTTGGCCACAGCCTGTGCCTTCCTCTGTCCCCTGCATCTCACTAACCCCCACCACCACCTGCCAGCTTGTCGAACCCAAACTCCAGGAGTCCCCGTGCAACCCCTGTGGCCCACTCCTCTGAAGTAGCCTGACACTGAGTCCTGTCCTGTCCTAGCATGGGCTAAGCCATCCTGATTCCCAGGGTCTCCAGCCCACTGAGTCCTCTGCTCCAGCTCCGCTCCTCTCTCAGTCTTCCCTTGATAGAGGAGTTGAAGGAACTTTCCTGTTACGGCCAACTATGCCACTCTCAGTCTAAAACCCCAGGCTCATTGTGCACTCTTTATTGTGACCTTCTGGACCCTCTGACTCCCTCTCCATGCCCCACTGGCCACGCAGCTCGGTCTATCCCTTCAATACACCGAGTGTGTCCTCGTCCCCCTGCTCACCCCCACCTGCCTCATCTTGAATGTCCTCGTCCAATCGACACTTCCTTCACCTCCCCCATTCTAATTCTCCGAGGGGCCCTTAATCTGGTTTCACTTGCGCTCTTGTTTCTTATTTATCATTTGTCTTCTGTTGAGGGTCTGCTTGGAGCAGCAAGTGAGCATGGAAGTCACTGACAAGTTTTTGAGAATTAAGATGAGTATTTGATGGGGGCGCTGGAGCGGTGGCTCAGTGTTTACAGCGCTTGCCTGGTGTGTGTGAGGACACGGGTTGGAGCCCCAGCACCATGTATGCAACTAAGTGTTGGAGCAACGAAAGCCATGTGAAAAACTAAATAAAATTAATTCTCTCTTTCACCCTCTCACTGTCCCTCTCTCTCTTAAAAAAAAAAAAAAGGTGAACGCGAATTTGAACTGCCTGAAATGAAGGGAATCAAACCTCAAAGTCCCTTTCAAAAACGAACCTGGCTAAGAGCCCTCTGAGAGTTAAACCCCCTACACATGAGATTGCAACTCTGCTGTCTTCAGAGACCAATGGGAACACCACGGCCGTGAGCCCGGCTGGCTAGTCAAGCACAATTCTTCCTCCTTCCTCCCCCTGCAATCAACCTCACCGCTGCAATTAGAACACTTTATGCTGCAGCAGTGGCCAGTGACCCCCTGAATGAGAGTAGCAGAATCAATGGGCCCATTTTAAAACCACCAGGCTCAAACTTCAGAGAAACGTTTATTTGCACCTTCACCGTTGCTCTGGCAGCTGGCCTCTCCAAGCCACGTGATGAGTAATAGCTTCACAATTGTGCCATTGATCAACTGCCTAGGTTTCCTTTCATCAGGATTTGGATTCTGATCAGTCATTTTTCTATAATTATATGTCAGAATTAGATT